>JAIUZE010004637.1:0-35278 GCA_022085475.1 Heliosperma pusillum | reverse complement strand
AATATCATTATATATTTAGTTTACTCTTAAACTAAATAAATCTTATGCATGCATAACAAAAGATTAAGTAAAGAACCATTTCTTACATTGATTATGAAAATATGGGCACAATATTTGAACTCCTTTCAAATATTGTTCTTGAGCTAGTAATATGAGGATGATCTTCCAAGTTTCAAAGTAGAAATTCTCCAATTAGTTGCACCCAAGACTACCCTTAATCTCTACAAAATAATACTACACTAGTATTAAATGTAGTAACCCTTTAAAATGATCTAATAACCTCTTATTACTACACTAGTAATGTTATTAGAAAATATGAACACTAGAAATATGAGGCTTCTTAAGCTTTCTTTTTAGTGTAAGAATGTAGAGAGATGTAGAGAATTTTTGCATGAATGAAAATATGAGATAGAGTGTAGTATAAATAAGAGGAAACTTGTCCTCTTTTCTTATTCACTACCACCGGCCACATGCTCCCATTTTGGGGTGTGTGGTCACTTTCAATTGTTCTTAACAATGTAAATAGGTAGTGTGTAAGAATAAGTCTATTATATGATTACATCTAATTCTCAATTAGATTAATATACAAAAACTAATCATCCTCTTGTACACTACATAAAACCGGTGCACCCCACTATGGGTGTTCATTTTATTTTTGCAATTTGTCATTTGTCACATATGTGACATGTGACATGTAACATGTAATTTTGCTTATAAATGTGCATTTAACCAATTTAAATGCAATTTCATAACAAATAAATTAGACTTAACATTTTAAGTCACATTTTATAATTACATGTAAATAAAATGGGTCCTCTCATATTTGGTTAAAATAATCTACCACAATTTGTAATTATAATTAACCAAATTAACTTATCTCAAATGTTTCATAAACATAATGCATTCTTAGTAATATAACAATTAAATTACTAAAATGAATCTTATTTAATCATATTACAATAAGATATATTTCTCACTAACAATTTGAACTTGGTTCATTTTAAGGGATTAATTAATCTGTACCACTATACAATTAATTAATGTACATGATTAGGGGATTTTCCTTTAGGTGTGACCTCAAGGGATCAACTGATCACCACCGTCAAACGACAGTAACGTCAAACTCAATTGAGCCAATCGTTACCGATTTATGTTGACCAGTTGACTATAATATTCATCATCCCTTTGTATTCTTATTATTGAGATTTAATTATGTGATCGCACTATTGTTGAGGACACTTACTCCAACAGTTTTGAGCAAACATGACAAAGGTTTTTCGAAATGGTTGGGAAATGAAGTAAGATCACATTTCAATTTCTTATTAACTAATAATTAATATTGAGAAGATAACATCTTAATATAATTAATATATTGTTTTATAGATGTATAGGCTTATAGATTGAAGGATCCTTTAATAATAGCTCTAGCAGGGGGTCCAAGTAACTGGGTGAGGACATGGAGAAGATATTCTATCAATGGCTATAAATTTCGTGCTTTTAAAGAGGGAGTTGATGTTCCGAAAGCTACTATAAGCAATGGAGTTTGTGTGAGTTCTACTGAAGGGTTGGACTACTACGGAACCCTTAATGAAGTAGTTGAGCTTTCTTATTATACCGAGCACAGGATTTATAAAGCCATATTGTTTAAATGTGATTGGTTTGATAATTCCCCACAAGGAGTTAGTATCCATAACGTATACGGACTTGTCGATGTAAACTTAAAAAAGAAACTTCGTGGACATAACCCATTCGTGGCAGCTTTTCAAGTGGATCAGTGTGTTATGCTCCTTATCCAACCACTAAGAAAGATAATCAATGGTCCGCGGTTTTTAAAATCAAGTCACGATCGCATGTTGATGCTCCTGTTGACGAAATTGTCTTCCAAGAAGATGTGGGTGTCAATAGTCATTCAATTAAACCAATTTTGGTGGAAGAGACACAAAGTGAGGATGAATATGAAGTGGTTGTTGAAAGGGGTGAAGGGGAGTATGACAAGGACATCGGTGAAGAAAAATAAAAAGATGATGAAGATGAAGAAATTCAAGAAGTACAAAATGAGGAAGATGAGGAAGTGTGGGAAATAACGGTTTACATCCCTTTAGAAATTTCGGATTAAATGAAATTATAACTATATGAATTTCTAGTCATAAATGAAATTGCATAATATAAACAAAAGATTAAGAAATAACCTTCGGTCCTAGATAAAGGCCTAAGAACAAATACCAAAGTAGGTATTCTCCTAATCGTTACACCCAAGATGGTTCAAGAAATGCCTTCGTCGTGCTAGAACGAATACCCAAAAATTACTTCTAATTTTGTGTGTATATTGATGATGAATATGAAGATGAATAAGAGAGTTAAAAATCAGAATTTTCTTTCTCTTCTTCACTTGTGTGTGCCGTGAGGTTGTGTAGCAATTAGGCTTCGTTGAAAAACTTCTTTTTCTCCCTATGTGTGCCGTGAGAATTAGTAGGGCTTAGGGTTTCTTTTTCTTGCTCTTAATACTCCCTATGTGCCGTGAGATGGCAAGAGCAAAGCATCAAAATCAAAACCCTAGTTTCCTTATTTATCTCAACCTATATTAGGTAGTTAGCATATAATTTTATTATGTACATAATATAATATGTATTAATTATTACTAGTAATGGACCGTTACATAAACCGAGTAATGCCGGACCAATACACTATAATAATATCGTGTAATACATATCCGCCAACTTAAATATAACAGTTTATATTTAGTTTAGACCAACATTATATACATTGATTAAATATAACATTTTATATTCAATTGCCAGCTAACATTATTTAATCGTTATTAAATAATTGTATCATCATCACATTGACTAACCTTTTAGTCAAATACATCGACTAACCTTTTAGTCATTTAATAAGGCATCAGTATGATTATTTTCTCAAATAATCACATCTTTCAAACACATCCTTTAGGTGTGACTTTTAGGGATCAGTTGATCACCGCCATCTGCATGACAATAACGTCAAACTTATCTAGCAAGCCAACCGTTATCGATAAACGTTAATCAACTGATTATAATACAAAGTATACCCTATGAACCTTAGCTGTTATCACACTAACTGTGGAGGACACTTGCTCCAACAATCTCCCACTTGTCCTTACAAGTGTATGTGCGATAACCGATTCTCATATCCTTAAATTTATCTCACTCAATGTAAAACAATTTGCAAAGTCCGCATTCCCAAAGGTCGTATTTTACAAGTGATCATTATCAAGAGTGGTTTTCCCGACTAGAGAGTAACTCAACTGATAAACGAATCATTATTCGAGCATAGCCATGCATTTCAGTTACTACTCCTCGAGTGGCCCTGAGAAATAACAAAACCTGATAAAGGGTTGGATATTTTCCTCAACTCGAATCCTGCAGATGTAAGCACAGTATGAAATGACCCATTAAAAATCTGCTTGGCCTCCTGTTACGGTCGACCGTGAGAAAGAAACCAAAGTCACCCAAAAACTGCCTTAATCTCAAGAGACAGTCTATAGTCAAAAGAATCGACTCTAGGAACACTATGGACGTCCAATCCACGACCTGGCACCGAATGTTGTTAAACATTTAGGACTCCATAACGTCGTCACGAATTACAATGTCCTACGAGGTATCCTTATAACTCGTATTTGTGATCGATCAGTCAACATTTTGACTTATGGCTCGTTGAACCCACCATCAATCGACTTAACAATATAATAGCCAGAGTTATCAGCTCATGTAGGCGATTACGGACCAAAACACATATAATGTTAGTCAGTTCACTTTGTGGTGTTCAATGTTGTCCATACAATCCACATGAAAAACAAAATATGAAAACAATACGATGAAGTTATTATTAGTATATGAAAAAGATGTATCTAATTCATACAAACAGCTAATACAACTCAGGAACACGTTTAATTCCTATGGAAGTAACGTGCCCTACATGCTTATCGTGTCTTAACGGTTTAGTGAGAGGATCTGCTATGTTATCATCCGTAGCAATCTTGTCTATCACTATCTCCTTTTGCTCCACGTAATCTCTGATCATGTGAGCCTTCCGAAGTACATGTCTATATTTGTTGCTAGACCTAGGCTCCTTAGCCTGGAAGATGGCACCACTATTATCACAATAGATGGTGATCGGGTCATTCGAACTAGGAACTATGGCAAGTCCTTGTAAGAATTGACGCATCCATATAGCTTCCTTTGCAGCCTCTGAAGCGGCATAGTACTCGGACTCAGTCGTAGAATCTTCTATAACACTCTGCTTGGGGCTTTTCCAGCTGACCGCAGCGCCATTAAGAGTAAATACGAATCCAGACTGAGATTTCGAGTCATCCCGATCCGTTTGGAAGCTAGCATCTGCGTAAGCGGTTGCGCAAAGCTCAGTCTCTCCACCATAAGTCAATACCCAATCCTTAGTCCTCCGTAGGTACTTAAGGATATTTTTAACAGCCATCCAGTGTGTTTCACCTGGATTGCGTTGGTACCGACTGGTCATACTCAAAGCATATGCCACGTATGGACGTGTGCATATCATGGCATACATGATCGATCCTATAACTGATGCATAAGGAATTCGACTCATGCGCTCGACCTCTTCAGATGTCTTGGGTGCGTGAGCTTTACTCAAATGCACCCCAGACGTCATGTGAAGATACCCCTTCTTGGAGTTGGTCATGCTGAACCTTTCAAGAATCTTATCTCTATAAGTCTCCTGACTTAGTGATAACATCCGTCGTGATCTATCTCTGTAGATACGGATTCCCAATATGCGCTGTGCCTCGCCCAGATCTTTCATCTGGAAATGATTCTTTAATCATATCTTAACCGAAGATAAGAGAGGAATATCATTCCATATCAAGAGTATGTCATCGACATACAATATCAAGAAAACGATTTTACTCCCACTCGACTTGACATATAAGCATGGTTCCTCAACCGATCGAGTGAAACCATTTGCATTTATGACTTGGTCGAAACGATGATTCCAACTACGAGAAGCTTGCTTAAGTCCATAAATGGAACGCTTAAGCTTGCACACTTTCTTAGGATTTTTGGGGTCTATGAAACCTTCAGGTTGTACCATGTACAACTCCTCCTCCAAATAACCGTTTAATAAGGCGGTTTTCACGTCCATCTGCCAAATTTCATAGTCATGAAAAGCGGCAATCGCTAAGATTATCCAAATGGAACGCAGAATTACTACGGGTGCAAAAATTTCATCATAGTGCAATCCATGCACTTGAGTGAAACCTTTTGCCACTAGTCGTGCCTTATAGGTGTCTGGTTGTCCCCCTACGGAATGCTTTATCTTGTAAAGTCATTTGCACTGAAGAGGCCGAACCTTATCAGGCAAATCAACCAGATCTCATACGTCATTCTCATACATAGAGTCCATCTCGGATTGCATGGCCTCAAGCCATAGCTTTGAGTCGGAACAGGTCATGGCTCCTTTATAGGTAGCGGGTTTGTTACTCTCTAGGAGCAAAACATCGTCTCTATCGTTCTCCTCAACCATACCAATGTATCTGTCTGGAGGTATGAAGACTCTACCCGACCTTCTAGGTTCCTCAGGAATATTAACCGCTGCAGAAGATGAAGGAACATCTTCCTCCATCGGTTGCTCGGTTGTTGGTTCTTGAATCTCCGACAGATCGAAGGTTCTATCACTCGTCTTGTTCTCGAGACATTCATTCTCTAGAAACTTCGCACTAGCCGCAACAAAAACACGTTGTTCGGTAGGCGAATAAAAGTAATGACCAAACATTCCTTTTGGATAACCAATAAAGTATGTCTTGACCGATCGCGGGCCGAGCTTGCCCTCGTGTCTCCACTTGACATAAGTCTCGCAGCCCCAAACCCGAATAAAGGACAAGGTAGGGACTGTTCCCTTCCACATTTCAAATGGAGTCTTGTTAACAGCTTTAGACGGACTTCGGTTAAGTATAAGAGCAGCTGACAAAAGAGCATAGCCCCACAATGAATCAGGCACTACCGTGTGACTCATCATGGATCGAACCATATCAAGTAATGTTCGATTTCTCCGTTCGGACACACCATTTAATTGAGGTGTTCCACGTGGAGTTAACTGTAATACTACACCACATTTTTTAAGGTGTTGATCGAACTCATTCGAAAGATATTCGCCACCATGATCTGAACGTAGTGCTTTAATCTTTCTACCCAGCTGGTTTTCAACCTTATTCTGGTATTTCTTGAACTTATCAAAGGACTCACTTTTGTGCTTCATTAAGTAGACATATCCATATCTACTCAAATCATCCGTCAAAGTGATAAAATATCTATAGCCATCTCTAGCGTTGATTGACATAGGTCCACACACATCAGTATGTATGAGTCCTAATAGGTCAGCAACGCGCATTCCAACACCTTTGAAGGAAATTCGAGTCATTTTGCCTATGAGACATGATTCACACGTGCCAAATGATGCATAGTCAAATGGGGAGATAGTCCCATTGTCAATGAGTTTCTTCACGCGTTTTTCATTTATGTGTCCCATACGGCAATGCCATAGATAGGTTTGATCTTTGTCACCAACCTTTACCTTTTTATTACTCACATGCAATATAGCTGTGGTTTGATCTAAAACATAAATCCCATTCATGGAAACTGCTTTACCATAAATCATTTCGTTAAAGGAGAAAATACAGCTATTATCCTTTATTACAAATGAAAAACCGTTCTTATCGAGTACGGAAACATAAATAATGTTTTTAGATAAACTGGGTACATAGTAACAGTTATTTAAAAATAACTCAAATCCACTTGGGAGTTGGATTACATATGTTCCCACTGAAACGGCAACTACTCTTGCTCCATTCCCCACTCGCAGGTCTACATCACCCTTTTCGAGAGTTTTGATGTTTCTTAGGCCCTGCAAATGATTACACAGATGAGAACCACAACCAGTATCAAGTACCCAAGTTCCGAAACTTGCATGGTTAATCTCAATCATATGAATAAAAGAAGACATACCAACATGAGTGACGCGGCCTGCTTTTACGTCTTCAGCATACACGGAACAGTTCCGCCTCCAATGCCCAGTCTTGTGGCAATGGTAGCACTCCATGTTTTCTTTGCTCTTTGTCTTGCCTTGTGAGCTACTGCTAGTCTCACCAGGCCCACTCTTGCCCTTTCCTGGCTTCTTGAACTTCGGCTTCCCTACAGCTAGGTCGGCCTGAGCCTTGCCCTTACCCTTCCCCTTGTTTGCAATCATGAGAACGTCCTGCTTCAGGCTCCCACTCAATTTCAGATCCTTCTCAGTCTGTATGAGAAGTGAGTGTAGCTGATGAGGCTTTCTCTTCAAATCATTCATATAGTAATTTGCCCTGAATTGGGCAAAACCATCATGAAGTGAATGAAGCATGCGGTCAATGACCACGCTCTCTTTGATTTTGCAATCAAGTGCCTCCAGTTTTTCAAGATTCTCGATCATATCGAGAATGTGTGGGCTAACCGGTTGGCCCTTCTGGAGTTTCGCTTCAAATAAGCGAGTGGTAAGCTCATACATAACGATCTGCGGTGCTTTTGAGAACTCGTTAGTGAGCGTGGTGAAAATCTTGTTTGCACCTTGGGCAATGAATCGTCTTTGCAAATTGGATTCCATTGAAAAGATGAGTACGTTCTTTATCGCACCCGCCTCCATTACGAAATCACTATAAGCAAGTGATTCATTTGCTCCTGCACTGGGGCCTGGGTTAGGCGGTAGTGGCTCAGTCAAGTACTTGAGCTTACCGTCAGCTATGGCAGCATTTTGTAATGAAGCCTCCCAGTCCGCAAAGTTGGACCCGTTATTCTTCAGTCGCGTGTACTGATTCATGTTGTCCATGAACATCTTAAGCCAGGATTCACGCGCGAGCGTGGCACTTGGCATAGGGGCATCAGCATGTCCAGCCATTTGTTATAACAGTTTTATCGATATAAATGAATGCTACACTGCGAGAAAGGAGATAAAACATAATAAGCATTTTCATCGTTTTTAATTAAGTCTAATGCAAAACCTATTAATGCGAAGACTCTTGCATTTATACAATTGACCTCCCTCAAGTATTATATAAATGATCCCAAGACACAATTTCTGTAAATTGATAAGCCAACTTATTGGCTAATTCTACTTTTAGAAATCCTGGTCGATAAATTTCTGTAAATTCTATCTTTAGTCCATTATTATCACGAGATATTACTCGGACTATAATGTTGAGGTAAAATAGGTCAACACATACTACTTACCCAACGTAGAAGGGTTCATATGGAGAGTAAGGTCATATATGCCTACCGACGAAGAAGGGAGTCATAGCAGTTTTCCCTATTAAGACTAATCTCAATTTTCGGTTTTAGAGGAAGGTCCATCAGCTTTAATTTTATTCATTTAAGTGAACGAATGATCTAGCATTTTGAGAATGAATAATTTAAGATGATAGCTTTAAGAATTTTGAGTGACATCTGGATGTCCATGATAATTAACATACAATCTATATGAGTCAATTTTCATGCAATTAAGTAGTAGTAGGTGGTTTGGTTTAGGCGGAATATGATGCAATAACTATCATGCAAAAGAAAAACAATAAGAACGGAAAAATGAAAAACAAAGTACAAAGTCCTAGTGTGGCCTATCCTATCAAAATAGAACAAAAAATACACTTTGGAATTCATCCTTATGGACCCTAGAAGCTTGACTTGAGGTTCTATCTTGGTCCATGTAGCGGGAGTGAGCTATCTGATCTTCATCTTTGGTCTTCTCAAAAATACAATCTTTAAAAAATTACAAAATATAAACCTATTTACATTCTAATTTAAAAATTATAATTAAAAATTACAAAGGGGAGATTCGAGATCTCAAAATACATCAAAGACCATGTTACCATCATTACGATAACACAATCTACTAAGGCCACACTAAGCAATACAAATTACAACCTCTTGTAAAAATACCAAAATAATCCATTCATCCATTCATTCATTCATTCATCATAATAAAATGCATCAACAAAATAAATAAAACATTCAAGACATAATTCATTAATTATGATGATTAATTTATCCAAACCACCTTTAAAATGATCAAAATTATGTGACAATTTCTTAATTATACACAACAATTTTAATCAACCATAATCCAATTTAATTCATATTATCGGGTATAACATAAATTAAATTCAAAATTATTTTAAACCTTTTTTTTAAAATAATAGGGTATCTATTATTGTGAACTTTTTCACAACAATAATCAACATACATTATCTTTATAATGCAATAAACAAAAAAAAAATTAAAAATTTTAAAAAAAAAAAAATTCACTGTTCACGGATGAACAGTACCCGTGAACAGTTACAGGTACAATTTTTTATTTTTTTTTTATTTTTTTTAAATATTTCTCGGTTTAAAAAAAAAAACAACACAAACACAAATTAATTTTTTTAATTTGATCATGCTAATAAAACTAGATCGGTACAAACATTCAACATCTAATCATTATTAAACATTGATACAAACTAGATGATTCAAATTAACCTTTTAAGATGAATATCCAAATCATGATTAATCGATTATCAAAATAATCAACTAATCATAATTGTTTTGTATATTCATATCGAAAAAATTAGCACAATGAATGTACTTTAACATCCATAACAAATTTCTTTTACATTTCAATTTAATCCTCATTAAATCAAAATATCAACTAATTCATTATATTATTATCTTAACATATTAAAACAACAACATATATGAATCAAAAAGGAAAAACAAAGCAAAAAAAAATTTTCCTCACGGCTGAACAGTGCCGTGAACAGTACCAAAAAAATTTTTTTCCCTGGCCGTGAATAGTACAAAAAAAAAACCTACCCTAATCTTATATTTCATCAAATATGAAAACATATAAAATAATTTCATATCCAAATGCTCTGATACCACTTGTGGGAAATAACGGTTTACATCCCTTTAGAAATTTCGGATTATAATGAAATTATAACTATATGAATTTCTAGTCATAAATGAAATTGCATAATATAAACAAAAGATTGAGAAATAACCTTCGGTCCTAGATAAAAGCCCAAGAACAAATACCAAAGTAAGTGTGACAACCCTCGCGAATGCGGAAATATAAAACATACAAGCATGTGAATTATATAGCGGAAATATGAAGTTTTTAAAACTTTTATACATGCAAGAAGAAGTATACGAGGAGTGTCAAATATTACAAACTAAAGTATGAAATACAACAAAGAGACGAAGTCTCTCAAAATGTTATAAATGTCAAAGTGATTAGCAACTAGCTAAAATAACGTCTAGAGGTAATTCTTCCAGGGGCAACGCTCGCTAGCTCACACCCGAACCCAAAATATCATAAGCAAAAAGCCATCCAAATCAAGCAACCTGTTTACCATGAAAAACATGAACGCCACAGTCAGTGGGGAGTAACTCCGGGTTCTTCAGCCATATCACATTAAACGTACATAGAAGGAAATACAAAAGTAGAAGCATGCATATATAAATATACATGTGAAATATGATAAGGATAGATAGGCAATTCAATATATAATGATAAGAGCATATGAAATAAAAGTCCGAATCCATCATGTTATACAAAGACTCGGGGAAGAAACTCTTAGGCAACCGAATACGCTAACTAGGTCTTACATCTCACCGTTAGCTGTATAAGTTTGATAAGATTGAGACTCGACAAACAAACCATGCCAAGTCATGGAATGACCATGAATAATCAATCATGTAATCACCCATCCACACATAACAATACATTGACGACCTCTCTCACGGTAAATGAAACGCACTAGCACCGTGTACATGGCAAGTATGATTAATAGGCATCCACGAGATAAGCATTTCCCTGAACGCATTCACGATGACATTTCGTATATGTATACTAATTTCCTCCTGGTAGGACGACGATAATAATACGGTTCATAGTCTAAACCTGACCAGACTCTCGGAATCGCATTTTCCAGTTCGACTGCGTACAATTTCGCATCCAAGACCCTCGGTCAATCAAATACGCCGAGTACCCCAAATTCGGTAGCTAAAATTCACGAAAGAGGCGGAAAAGAGCTCGAGCCACATAACAAGCGGTACGCTACATGCAAATAACACCACCTCGCAAGTACACAACATTTGACGGCCGGGTCGATCAACGCAAACCGTTCGCCTCCCAACAATGTCGTCGTATGCCCACTAACACATGCAATTAAGCAGTAGGATACCTCCCCAATCCGACATTCCAGCCTTACGAACTCGGAGGTAGCCAAGGGAATGAGAGCACAAAGCACATAACAAAATAGTGCTCAAACCGTAACATTTGTAAAAACCGACTCAAAGAGGGACATGCCAAAAACCGTCACAAAACATGTGATACAAGCGAATGGAATATCATATATTCAAAACATTAATATTATAAGTCACTACGCAAAATTATACGATAAACGAACCATGCGAACTATTATAAATTACGAGTTTAGAAATTATAAGAAACAAACTCAGCAGGGTGCCAGCCGGTCAGGTGGACCGGCTGCCGGTCACCCGGCTAAGGCCAACCATCATATGAAAACCAAATTGAAAATACAGGGTGTCCCAGCCGGTCAAGGGGACCGGCTGCCGGCTACCCGGCTGGGACCTAGGGAACATTGGAAAAACAAAGGAAAAGGTAGGGGTGTCTCAGCCGGTCGGCTAACCGGATGCCGGTCGGCCGGCTGAGACCAACGTCATGCTTCAAAATCACGTAACAACACAAAATATACAGCCACTGCCCCAGCCAGTGGTCTGACCGGCTGCCGGTCGACCGGCTGGGGTCCCTATTGCACGAAAATCCCATTTCACCTAAGGATCAACATTTATCAATTATCGATTATCAACATAAATCATCAATTCTCATATGAATTCTCAACAAACAACATATACCATCATCAACACAATTACTAAACCCACTAATCATATTCTAAATACGATTCCTAGCATAGAAAACACGTAAAACACGTAAATGATACCGAGTAACCCTTCACCGTTACCTTTATGCGTCTTCACTCCGCGTCAAGGTCTTCTTCGATTAGGAAATAGACTTTGTCGGGCTCTTGAAGGTCACCACCTACAAATAGTTAATAAAAAGATGAATATACTTCACCTTGAGAAAGACGGAAAGTTTGAAAAGCGAGAAAGACGGAAATTTTATTACCAATACGGATAGAGGAAGCTAAGAGGGGAAGAATAAGACGAACTTACGTGAATTTGAGCGAGAAATAAAAGAGATATGACAATTCTAAGATTGGAAAGATTATGGAAGCTAGGGTTTTGATTTGGGTTTTCTTAGTGATGAAGTAAGTTGAGTTGTGATGGAATGAAATAGGTTAAGAGGTAGAATGAGGGAGTATGAGGGAAAAAGTCAAGAAAAAGTCAAAGACGACTTAAGACGGGATTTACTTGAAATCTCGCGTAATATCCAAATACGAACTCGGAAATTCTAAATTCGACTCGGAAAATTTAATTCTAAATTAAAACTAAATTTCACTGAAAAGTATCCGTAAAATATTTTCACTATAAAAATAGGGTACATTTGCGGGTGTTACAGTAAGTATTTTCCTAATCGTTACACCCAGGATGGTTCAAGAAATGCCTTCGTCGTGCTAGAACGAATACCCAAAATTACTTCTAATTTTGTGTGTATATTGATGATGAATATGAAGATGAATAAGAGAGTTCAAAATCAGAATTTTTCTTCTTCTGTTTTCTCCTTGTGCCGTCACTTTTTGGAGTCAATTAGGGTTAGTCGAAAATCTCTTTTTCTCCCTCTTTTAGCCGTGAGATGTTAGAGTAATTAGGGTTTTATTTTTTTCTCCTTTTAATCTCACTAGAGCCGTGAGATTCAAGAGGAAATCCTAGAAAAATAAAAACCCTAGTTTCCTTATTTATCTCAACCTCTATTAGGTAGTTGGCATCTCTTTTATTATGTACATAATATAATATGTATTAATTATTACTAGTAATGGACCGTTACATAAACCGAGTAATGCCGGACCAATACACTATAATAATATCGTGTAATACATATCCGCCAACTTAAATATAACAGTTTATATTTAGTTTAGACCAACATTATATACATTGATTAAATATAACATTTTATATTCAATTGCCAGCTAACATTATTTAATCGTTATTAAATAATCGTATCATCATCACATTGACTAACCTTTTAGTCAAATACATCGACTAACCTTTTAGTCATTTAATAAGGCATCAATATGATTATTTTCTCAAATAATCACATCTCTCAAACACATCCTTTAGGTGTGACTTTTAGGGATCAGTTGATCACCGCCATCTGTATGACAATAACGTCAAACTTATCTAGCAAGCCAACCGTTATCGATAAACGTTAATCAACTGATTATAATACAAAGTATACCCTATGAACCTTAGCTGTTATCACACTAACTGTGGAGGACACTTGCTCCAACAATCTCCCACTTGTCCTTACAAGTGTATGTGCGATAACCGATTCTCATATCCTTAAATTTATCTCACTCAATGTAAAACAATTTGCAAAGTCCGCATTCCCAAAGGTCGTATTTTACAAGTGATCATTATCAAGAGTGGTTTTCCCGACTAGAGAGTAACTCAACTGATAAACGAATCATTATTCGAGCATAGCCATGCATTTCAGTTACTACTCCTCGAGTGGCCCTGAGAAATAACAAAACCTGATAAAGGGTTGGATATTTTCCTCAACTCGAATCCTGCAGATGTAAGCACAGTATGAAATGACCCAGTAAAAATCTTCTTGGCCTCCTGTTACGGTCGACAGTGAGAAAGAAACCAAAGTCACCCAAAAACTGCCTTAATCTCAAGAGACAGTCGATAGTCAAAAGAATCGACTCTAGGAACACTATGGACGTCCAAACCACGACCTCGCACCGAATGTTGTTAAACATATAGGACTCCATAACGTCGTCACGAATTACAATGTCCTACGAAGTATCCTTATAACTTGTATTTGTGATCGATCAGTCAACAGTTTGACTTATGGCTCGTCGAACCCACCATCAATCGACTCAACAATATAATAGCCAGAGTTATCAGCTCATGTAGGCGATTACTGACCAAAACACATATAATGTTATTCAATTCACTTTGTGTTGTTCAATGTTGTCCATACAATCCACATGAAAAACAAAATATGAAAACAATACGATGAAGTTATTATTAGTATATGAACATGATGTATCTAATTCATACAAACAACTAATACAACTCAGGAACACGTTTAATTCCTATGGAAGTAACGTGCCCTACATGCTTATCGTGTCTTAACGGTTTAGTGAGAGGATCTGCTATGTTATCATCCGTAGCAATCTTGTCTATCACTATCTCCTTTTGCTCCACGTAATCTCTGATCATGTGAGCCTTCCGAAGTACATGTCTAGATTTGTTGCTAGACCTAGGCTCCTTAGCCTAGAAGATGGCACCACTATTATCACAATAGATGGTGATCGGGTCATTCGAACTAGGAACTATGGCAAGTCCTTGTAAGAATTGACGCATCCATATAGCTTCCTTTGCAGCCTCTGAAGCGGCATAGTACTTGGACTCAGTCGTAGAATCTTCTATAACACTATGCTTGGAGCTTTTCCAGCTAACCGTAGCGCCATTAAGAGTAAATACGAATCCAGTTTGAGATTTCGAGTCATCCCGATCCGTTTGGAAGCTAGCATCTGCGTAACCGGTTGCGCAAAGCTCAATCTCTCCTCCATAAGTCAATACCCAATCCTTAGTCCTCCGTAGGTACTTAAGGCTATTTTTAACAGCCATCCAGTGTGTTTCACCTGGATTGCCTTGGTACCGACTGGTCATACTCAAAGCATATGCCACGTCTGGACATGTGCATATCATGGCATACATGATCGATCCTATAGCTGATGCATAAGGAATTCGACTCATGCGCTCGGCCTCTTCAGATGTCTTGGGTGCCTGAGCTTTACTGAAATGCATCCCAGACGTCATTGGAAGATACCCCTTCTTGGAGTTGGTCATGCTGAACCTTTCAAGAATCTTATCTATATAAGACTCCTGACTAAGTGATAACATCCGTCGTGATCTATCTCTGTAGATACGGATTCCCAATATGCGCTGTGCCTCGCCCAGATCTTTCATCTGGAAATGGTTCTTTAACCATACCTTAACGGAAGATAAGAGAGGAATATCATTCCCTATCAAAAGTATGTCATCGACGTACAATATCAAGAAAACGATTTTACTCCCACTTGACTTGACATATAAGCATGGTTCCTCAACCGATCGAGTGAAACCATTTGCTTTTATGACTTGATCGAAACGATGATTCCAACTCCGAGAAGCTTGCTTAAGTCCATAAATGGAACGCTTAAGCTTGCACACTTTCTTAGGATTTTTGGGGTCAATGAAACCTTCGGGTTGTACCATGTACAACTCCTCCTCCAAATAACCGTTTAAGAAGGCGGTTTTCACGTCCATCTGCCAAATTTCATAGTCATTAAAAGCGGCAATCGCTAAGATTATCCGAATGGAACGCAGCATGACTACGGGTGCTAAGATTTCATCATAAAGCAATCCTTGCACTTGAGTGAAACATTTTGCCACTAGCCGTGCTTTAGAGGTGTCTGGTTGTCCCCCTACGGAATGCTTTATCTTGTAAAGCCATTTGCACTGAAGAGGCCGAACCTTATCAGGCAAATCAACCAGATCCCATACGTCGTTCTCATACATAGAGTCCATCTCAGATTGCATGGCCTCAAGCCATAGCTTTGAGTCGGAAGAGGTCATGACTCCTTTATAGGTAGCGGGTTCGTTACTCTCTAGGAGCAAAACATCGTCTCTATCGTTCTCCTCGACCATACCAATGTATCTGTCTGAAGGTATGGAGACTCTACCCGACCTTCTAGGTTCCTCAGGAATACTAACCGCAGCAGAAGATGAAGGAACATCTTCCTCCATCGGTTGCTCGGTTGTTGGTTCTTGAATCTCCGACAGATCGAAGGTTCTATCACTCGTCTTGTTCTCGTGAAATTCTTTCTCTAGAAACTTCGCACTAGCCGAAACAAAAACACGTTGTTCGGTAGGCGAATAAAAGTAATGACCAAACATTCCTTTTGGATAACCAATAAAGTATGTCTTGACCGATCGCGGGCCGAGCTTATCCTCGTGTCTCCACTTGACATAAGCCTCGCAGCCCCAAACCCGAATAAAGGACAAGTTAGGGACTGTTCCCTTCCACATTTCAAATGGAGTCTTGTCAACCGCTTTAGACGGACTTCGGTTAAGTATAAGAGCAGCTGACAAAAGAGCATAGCCCCACAATGAATCAGGCACTACCGTGTGACTCATCATGGATCGAACCATATCAAGTGATGTTCGATTTCTCCGTTCGGACACACCATTTAATTGAGGTGTTCCAGGTGGAGTTAACTGTAGTACTACACCACAGTTTTTAAGGTGTTGATCAAACTCATTCGAAAGATATTCGCCACCACGATCTGAACATAGTGCTTTAATCTTTCTACCCAGCTGGTTTTCAACCTTATTCTGGTATTCCTTGAACTTATCAAAGGACTCACTTTTGTGCTTAATTAAGTAGACATATCCATATCTACTCAAATCGTCCGTGAAAGTGATAAAATATCTATAGCCATCTCTAGCGTTGATTGACATAGGTCCACACACATCAGTATGTATGAGTCCTAATAGGTCAGCAAACGGCATTCCCAACACCTTTTGAAGGAAAATTCGAGCATTTTTCATATGAGACATGATTCACAGGCCAAATGGATGCGATGTCAAATGGGGGAGATAGGCCCATTGTCAAGGAGCTTCTTCACGCGTTTTTCATTTATGGTCCAATACGGCAATGACCATAGATAGGTTTGATCTGTTGTCACCAAACTTGACCCTTTATACTCACATGCAATATATCTGTGGTTTGATCTAAAACATAAATCCCATTCATGGAAACTGCTTTACCATAAATCATTTCGTTAAAGGAGAAAATACAGCTATTATCCTTTATTACAAATGAAAAACCGTTCTTATCGAGTACGGAAACAGAAATAATGTTTTTAGATAAACTGGGTACATAGTAACAGTTATTTGAAAATAACTCAAATCCACTTGGGAGTTGGATTACATATGTTCCCACTGAAACGGCATCTACCCTTGCTCCATTCCCCACTCGCAGGTCTACATCACCCTTTTCGAGAGTTTTGATGTTTCTTAGGCCCTGCAAATGATTACACAGATGAGAACCACAACCAGTATCAAGTACCCAAGTTCCGAAACTTGCATGGTTAATCTCAATCATATGAATAAAAGAAGACATACCAATAGGAGTGACGCGGCCTGCTTTTACGTCTTCAACATACACGGGACAGTTCCGCCACCAATGCCCATTCTTGTGGCAATGGTCGCACTCCATGTTTTCTTTGCTCTTTGTCTTGCCTTGTGAGCTACTGCTAGTCTCACCAAGCCCACTCTTGCCCTTTCATGGCTTCTTGAACTTCGGCTTCCCTACAGCTAGGTCGGCCTGAGCCTTGCCCTTACCCTTACCCTTGTTTGCAATCATGAGAACGTCCTGCTTCAGGCTCCCACCCAATTTCAGATCCTTCTCAGTCTGTATGAGAAGTGAGTGTAGCTGATGAGGATTTCTCTTCAAATCATTCATATAGTAATTTGCCCTGAATTGGGCAAAACCATCATGAAGTGAATGAAGCATGCGGTCAATGACCACGCTCTCTTTGATTTTGCTATCAAGTGCCTCCAGTTTTTCGAGATTCTCGATCATATCGAGAATGTGTGGGCTAACCGGTTGGCCCTTCTGGAGTTTCGCTTCAAAGAAGCGAGTGGTAAGCTCATACATAACGATCTGCGGTGCTTTTGAGAACTCGTTGGTGAGCGTGGTGAAAATCTTGTTTGCACCTTGCGCAATGAATCGTCTTTACAAATCGGATTCCATTGAAAAGATGAGTACGTTCTTTATCGCACCCGCCTCCATTACGAAATAACTATAAGCAAGCAAGTGATTCATTGGCTCCTACATTGGGGCCTGGGTTAGGCGGTAGTGGCTCAGTCAAGTACTTGAGCTTACCGTCAGCTATGGCAGCATTCCGTAATGAAGCCTCCCAGTCCGCAAAGTTGGACCCGTTATTCTTCAGTCGCGTGGACTGATTCATGTTGTCCATGAACATCTTAAGCCAGGATTCGCGTGCGAGCGTGACACTTGGCATAGGGGCATCAGCATGTCCAACCATTTGTTATAACAGTTTTATCGATATAAATGAATGCTACACTGCAAGAAAGGAGATAAAACATAATAAGCATTTTCATCGTTTTAATTAAGTCTAATGCAAAACCTATTAATGCGAAGACTCTTGCATTTATACAATTGACCTCCCTCAAGTATTATATAAATGATCCCAAGACTCAATTTCTGTAAATTGATAAGCCAACTTCTTGGCTAATTCTACTTTTAGAATTTCTGGTCGATAAATTTCTGTAAATTCTATCTTTAGTCCATCATAATCACGAGATATTACTCGGACTATAATGTTGAGGTAAAATAGGTCAACACATACTACTTACCCAACGTAGAAGGGATCATATGGAGAGTAAGGTCCTATATGCCTACCGACGAAGAAGGGAGTCATCGCAGTTTTCCCTATAAAGACTAATCTCAATTTTCGGTTTTAGAGGAAGGTCCATCAGCTTTAATTTTATTCAATTAAGTGAACGAATGATCTAGCATTTTGAGAATGAATAATTTAAGATGATAGCTTTTAGAATTTTGAGTGACATCTGGATGTCCATGATAATTAACATACAATCTATATGAGTCAATTTTCATACAATTAAGTAGTAGTAGGTGGTTTGGTTTAGGCGGAATATGATGCAATAACTATCATGCAAAAGAAAAACAATAAGAACGGAAAAATGAAAAACAAAGTACAAAGTCCTAGTGTGGCCTATCCTATCAAAATAGAACAAAAATACACTTTGGAATCCATCGTTATGGACCCTAGAAGCTTGACTTGATGTTCCATCTTGGTCCATGTAGCGGGAGTGAGCTATCCGATCTCCATCTTTGGTCTTCTCAAAAATACAATTTTTAAAATTACAAAATATAAACCTATTTACATTCTAATTTAAAATTTATAATTAAAAATTACAAAGGGGAGATTCGAGATCTCAAAATACATCAAAGACCATGTTACCATCATTACGATAACACAATCTACTAAGGCCACACTAAGCAATACAAATTACAACCTCTTGTAAAAATACCAAAATAATCCATTCATCCATTCATTCATTCATTCATCATAATAAAATGCATCAACAAAATAAATAAAACATTCAAGACATAATTCATTAATTATGATGATTAATTTATCCAAACCACCTTTAAAATGATCAAAATTATGTGACAATTTCTTAATTATACACAACAATTTTAATCAACCATAATCCAATTTAATTCATATTATCGGGTATAACATAAATTAAATTCAAAATTATTTTAAACCTTTTTTTTAAAATAATAGGGTATCTATTATTGTGAACTTTTTCACAACAATAATCAACATACATTATCTTTATAATGCAATAAACAAAAAAAAAATTAAAAATTTTAAAAAAAAAAAAATTCACTGTTCACGGATGAACAGTACCCGTGAACAGTTACAGGTACAATTTTTTATTTTTTTTTTATTTTTTTTAAATATTTCTCGGTTTAAAAAAAAAAACAACACAAACACAAATTAATTTTTTTAATTTGATCATGCTAATAAAACTAGATCGGTACAAACATTCAACATCTAATCATTATTAAACATTGATACAAACTAGATGATTCAAATTAACCTTTTAAGATGAATATCCAAATCATGATTAATCGATTATCAAAATAATCAACTAATCATAATTGTTTTGTATATTCATATCGAAAAAATTAGCACAATGAATGTACTTTAACATCCATAACAAATTTCTTTTACATTTCAATTTAATCCTCATTAAATCAAAATATCAACTAATTCATTATATTATTATCTTAACATATTAAAACAACAACATATATGAATCAAAAAGGAAAAACAAAGCAAAAAAAAATTTTCCTCACGGCTGAACAGTGCCGTGAACAGTACCAAAAAAATTTTTTTCCCTGGCCGTGAATAGTACAAAAAAAAAACCTACCCTAATCTTATATTTCATCAAATATGAAAACATATAAAATAATTTCATATCCAAATGCTCTGATACCACTTGTGGGAAATAACGGTTTACATCCCTTTAGAAATTTCGGATTATAATGAAATTATAACTATATGAATTTCTAGTCATAAATGAAATTGCATAATATAAACAAAAGATTGAGAAATAACCTTCGGTCCTAGATAAAAGCCCAAGAACAAATACCAAAGTAAGTGTGACAACCCTCGCGAATGCGGAAATATAAAACATACAAGCATGTGAATTATATAGCGGAAATATGAAGTTTTTAAAACTTTTATACATGCAAGAAGAAGTATACGAGGAGTGTCAAATATTACAAACTAAAGTATGAAATACAACAAAGAGACGAAGTCTCTCAAAATGTTATAAATGTCAAAGTGATTAGCAACTAGCTAAAATAACGTCTAGAGGTAATTCTTCCAGGGGCAACGCTCGCTAGCTCACACCCGAACCCAAAATATCATAAGCAAAAAGCCATCCAAATCAAGCAACCTGTTTACCATGAAAAACATGAACGCCACAGTCAGTGGGGAGTAACTCCGGGTTCTTCAGCCATATCACATTAAACGTACATAGAAGGAAATACAAAAGTAGAAGCATGCATATATAAATATACATGTGAAATATGATAAGGATAGATAGGCAATTCAATATATAATGATAAGAGCATATGAAATAAAAGTCCGAATCCATCATGTTATACAAAGACTCGGGGAAGAAACTCTTAGGCAACCGAATACGCTAACTAGGTCTTACATCTCACCGTTAGCTGTATAAGTTTGATAAGATTGAGACTCGACAAACAAACCATGCCAAGTCATGGAATGACCATGAATAATCAATCATGTAATCACCCATCCACACATAACAATACATTGACGACCTCTCTCACGGTAAATGAAACGCACTAGCACCGTGTACATGGCAAGTATGATTAATAGGCATCCACGGGAGAAAAACATTCCCTGAACGCATACACGATTCAATCCATTTCGTATATGTAGACTAATTTCCTCCTGGTAGGACGACGATAATAATACGGTCCTAGTCTAAATCTGGCCAGAATCCCGGAATCGCATTTTCCAGTTCGACATGCGATACAAATTTCGCATCCAAGACTCGGTCAATCAAATGACGCCGAGTACCCCAAATTCGGTAGCTAAAATTCACGAAAGAGGCGGAAAAGAGCTCGAGCCACATAACAAGCGGTACGCTACATGCAAATAACACCACCTCGCAAGTACACAACATTTGACGGCCGGGTCGATCAACGCAAACCGTTCGCCTCCCAACAATGTCGTCGTATGCCCACTAACACATGCAATTAAGCAGTAGGATACCTCCCCAATCCGACATTCCAGCCTTACGAACTCGGAGGTAGCCAAGGGAATGAGAGCACAAAGCACATAACAAAATAGTGCTCAAACCGTAACATTTGTAAAAACCGACTCAAAGAGGGACATGCCAAAAACCGTCACAAAACATGTGATACAAGCGAATGGAATATCATATATTCAAAACATTAATATTATAAGTCACTACGCAAAATTATACGATAAACGAACCATGCGAACTATTATAAATTACGAGTTTAGAAATTATAAGAAACAAACTCAGCAGGGTGCCAGCCGGTCAGGTGGACCGGCTGCCGGTCACCCGGCTAAGGCCAACCATCATATGAAAACCAAATTGAAAATACAGGGTGTCCCAGCCGGTCAAGGGGACCGGCTGCCGGCTACCCGGCTGGGACCTAGGGAACATTGGAAAAACAAAGGAAAAGGTAGGGGTGTCTCAGCCGGTCGGCTAACCGGATGCCGGTCGGCCGGCTGAGACCAACGTCATGCTTCAAAATCACGTAACAACACAAAATATACAGCCACTGCCCCAGCCAGTGGTCTGACCGGCTGCCGGTCGACCGGCTGGGGTCCCTATTGCACGAAAATCCCATTTCACCTAAGGATCAACATTTATCAATTATCGATTATCAACATAAATCATCAATTCTCATATGAATTCTCAACAAACAACATATACCATCATCAACACAATTACTAAACCCACTAATCATATTCTAAATACGATTCCTAGCATAGAAAACACGTAAAACACGTAAATGATACCGAGTAACCCTTCACCGTTACCTTTATGCGTCTTCACTCCGCGTCAAGGTCTTCTTCGATTAGGAAATAGACTTTGTCGGGCTCTTGAAGGTCACCACCTACAAATAGTTAATAAAAAGATGAATATACTTCACCTTGAGAAAGACGGAAAGTTTGAAAAGCGAGAAAGACGGAAATTTTATTACCAATACGGATAGAGGAAGCTAAGAGGGGAAGAATAAGACGAACTTACGTGAATTTGAGCGAGAAATAAAAGAGATATGACAATTCTAAGATTGGAAAGATTATGGAAGCTAGGGTTTTGATTTGGGTTTTCTTAGTGATGAAGTAAGTTGAGTTGTGATGGAATGAAATAGGTTAAGAGGTAGAATGAGGGAGTATGAGGGAAAAAGTCAAGAAAAAGTCAAAGACGACTTAAGACGGGATTTACTTGAAATCTCGCGTAATATCCAAATACGAACTCGGAAATTCTAAATTCGACTCGGAAAATTTAATTCTAAATTAAAACTAAATTTCACTGAAAAGTATCCGTAAAATATTTTCACTATAAAAATAGGGTACATTTGCGGGTGTTACAGTAAGTATTTTCCTAATCGTTACACCCAGGATGGTTCAAGAAATGCCTTCGTCGTGCTAGAACGAATACCCAAAATTACTTCTAATTTTGTGTGTATATTGATGATGAATATGAAGATGAATAAGAGAGTTCAAAATCAGAATTTTTCTTCTTCTGTTTTCTCCTTGTGCCGTCACTTTTTGGAGTCAATTAGGGTTAGTCGAAAATCTCTTTTTCTCCCTCTTTTAGCCGTGAGATGTTAGAGTAATTAGGGTTTTATTTTTTTCTCCTTTTAATCTCACTAGAGCCGTGAGATTCAAGAGGAAATCCTAGAAAAATAAAAACCCTAGTTTCCTTATTTATCTCAACCTCTATTAGGTAGTTGGCATCTCTTTTATTATGTACATAATATAATATGTATTAATTATTACTAGTAATGGACCGTTACATAAACCGAGTAATGCCGGACCAATACACTATAATAATATCGTGTAATACATATCCGCCAACTTAAATATAACAGTTTATATTTAGTTTAGACCAACATTATATACATTGATTAAATATAACATTTTATATTCAATTGCCAGCTAACATTATTTAATCGTTATTAAATAATCGTATCATCATCACATTGACTAACCTTTTAGTCAAATACATCGACTAACCTTTTAGTCATTTAATAAGGCATCAATATGATTATTTTCTTAAATAATCACATCGCTCAAACACATCCTTTAGGTGTGACTTTTAGGGATCAGTTGATCACCGCCATCTGTATGACAATAACGTCAAACTTATCTAGCAAGCCAACCGTTATCTATAAACGTTAATCAACTGATTATAATACAAAGTATACCCTATGAACCTTAGCTGTTATCACACTAACTGTGGAGGACAGTAGCTCCAACAGGAAGAAGTCGGAATACTTTTTTCAGATGATGAAATTTTGTTGATTTGTAGTGATAGTGATAGTGAGGGTCACTAGTTCATTGTAATCTATTTGTCAAAATACAATTATAATCAAATTTGAAACTTTGCATTGTAATTCAAAAAGTTTGCTCACGGTTTTTATATATTGAACTACCTAACAATTTCCTTTGTATATAGCTTTTACTTATGGCAGGAGGGTTTATCAGACGAATCATAGGTAGCACTAGTCGATCTCGTCGTGCTGATGATGAGCGGGACGAGGAGGAGGCTGCCTTTGATGACCACGAGCGGGAGCAGGAGCAGGAGCAGGAGCAGGTTACGATGCCGACTACACAGCAGGAGGATACGCGGATTATTCTGTCTCGCAATCCTAACATAGGCCAGTGTAAGTGTCTAATTAATATATAGAAAACTTTTCTTATCGCTAACTTTATTTTATTATCACTTTTACGCTAAGTTTTATTATCTTTTATTATCGCGTTCGTTCTAATATGTATCTTTTTCAGGTGGGACGACAAGACGATCAAGCAATACGTTAAGGTCTTTTATTCGTACCATTGACCGAGAGTACTTCACCAAATGGAGTGAAGCGAGCCACTACCAGCGTAGGCGGCTGTGGGAATACTTTCAGGTATATTTTATTACGGTTCTATCTATTACTCTAAAGTAATTGTTTTCATTCAAAACGTGTAGTTATACAATTTCAGCAATTACTAACAAGTTGTTTATGATGAAATAGTATCATGTGAACTCGGTCGATCCGAACTATGACCCGAAGCCCAAATGGCAGAAACAGGTCAGGAGGCGGATTACCTCACTTGTTGGTGGCCTCAAGTATAACAAAAAAGGCCGAATTGGGTGCCTGAAAGTTAGTGGTAAAACATTAGAAATAGGCCCGAAAGCGATCTCGAATTTGCCAAGAAGTCCAACATAAACAAGGTAAATAGACGGTCGGGTGGCGAGAAAGTAGTTTTTTTTTATATCCAACTTTAATACTATTTATTAGATTCGTTTTGTTTTGATTACTTAATGTTTTTAATTATATAATTTCTTTTTTATTGATTCAGGAAGCTTAGACCAAGGAGATGAGTCAGCCAATGCCAACTGGCGAGACCCCAGACGAATTCCGTGCATACTACAAAGCTGCATATGGATTCGATAAGAAGTCGAGGCTCTTCGGGATGGGAGACAAGGGGAAAGAAGTGTGGTATGATCCACCTTGAAACAAAAGTGCACGCGCATCTTTCTCCTACAATCCTACAGATTACACTCGATTCGCATGTGAAAATACTCTTTCTCTTTTTGAAAACATTTAAAAGATTTATTACTTTATGGATCCATTCTACTTCTGTTTGGCTCACCGAACCAAGCCAGAAAGTCCAACCCTTCACCTAAAGAACCGTGAGCAAGGATTTAAGGAAGATTGTCTTTTGTTTTCTGTTTTTCTGCTTTATTACTTTATGTTCAGAACTCTGCAAAAGCAATGTAGTTGTAATTCTGTTTTCTTTTATAAGCCAATTGTGGCCCTAGATGTAGTGGACGTCTAAAATGTAATCCTTTGCCTATATAAGGCCTAATCCTAATGAATGCAAACCAGATTTGAAGTAAACACAAAACTGAATCCTTGTTTCTGTTAAAACCTCTTGGCTGTGTGCTGGAGATTGTCCTTTGCTTTGTGCTGGGACTTGAGAATACAATCCTTTGTTGTGTGCTAGGACTAAGATCTCAACCCTTAGTCCATTGGCTTTGTGCTTTGGCTAGGTTCTATCTGTTCTATGTTTCTAGCATTTCAGTCTTTTAAATACAGAAATAACATAGTTGTTGAATTCTTAAGTTTAAGTTGCAATTTGTTGTGTTTTCTGAATAATTACATTGCAATTGGTTATCAGAGGTTAAGGTTGTGAGTTCATTTACCTAACTACATTCAAAAACACAAAAACTAACCATGAGTGAAGAGAGATTGGCAGGACTTGAAACTACAGTTCATGGCCTTGCTAGAACTGTCATGGAGATAACAACATCCTTCAATGAGTTCTTAGATGGCCAACTCAACAATGATGGAAGAGGAGGCAGAGGTCGAGGAAGGGGAGCACCAATACCACCTATTGGAATGAGAAGGAGACAGCCTGTGGAGCAGGAGGAGGCGTCTGACTCAGATGGCTCAGAGCAGGGCCTTCCTAGGCACCATGACATGGACATAAAGGTAGAAATTCCTGACTTTCTAGGTAGCATGAACACTGATGATTTCCTATATTGGCTAAGGTCAGTAGAAAGAGTCTTTGAGTTTAAGGGTTACACTAATAGGAAAGCTTTTAAGGTTGCTATCATGAAATTGAATGGGTATGCATCACTCTGGTATGAGAACATGAAAACCTTGAGGCTAAGAGAGGGAAAGGAACCTGTTAAATCATGGCTTAAGTTGAAAAAGAAAATGAGAGCTAAGTTTGTATCTAGATATTACACTCAGGACATGTTCATTAAGCTCACCAACCTGAAACAAGACTAGAGGCATGTAGAGTCTTATCTGAGGGATTTTGAACAACTCACTCTGCAATGTGAGGTTGTTGAAAAACCAGAGCAGAAAATAGCAAGGTTCTTGGAGGGGTTGGATGAAACAATAGCTAGTAAGGTCAGACTGCAGAACATATACTTCTTTGAGGAGGCTGTTAACTTGTCTCTCAGGGTAGAGAAGTTGGGTAAAGGGAAGTCTAGTGCCTCTAGGACACCATCCAGGGCACCTACCTTTAAACCCTATGTAGGAGTCGGGATAGGAGCCCATGTAGTCCCTGCTAAGACTCCTGTCAGTACTGATAAAGGCAAAACTGTTGAGTCAACCCAAAAGAAGACTATTCCCATCAAGAAGTGTTTTCAGTGTCAAGGGTATGAACATTTTGCTTGGGAGTGTCCCTCAAAAAGAGCGTTTAGCACCCTGGAAGTTGTACATTGGGGAGAGGATGAGGTGTTGGTCGGTGATAATGAAATGGAGGAGCCTGAGGTAGAGGCTAGTGAGGAACTGATTAAGCCTGATACTGGGCTAAGCTTGGTCACATGGAGAGTGATGCACACACAACCCCAAACCTTAGAGGAAGATCAAAGGCACCAGATCTTTATGACCAGGTGTACCATTAAAGGGAGGGTATGTAATCTGATTGTAGATGGGGGTAGTTGTACCAATGTTACCTCTAAAACCCTGGTAAACAAACTAACTCTGCCCACCAAAGACCACCCTAACATTTACAAACTTAGGTGGTTGAACAAAGGGGCTGAAGTGAGGGTTGACCAGCAGTGTGTTGTACCATTTTTCATTGGGAAGGGGTATGCTGATGAGGCCCTGTGTGATGTGGTTCCAATGGATGCCTGTCACCTTTTACTAGGTAGACCTTGGGAGTTTGATAGGGACGCTGTCCACCAGGGAAGGGAAAATACTTACTCTTTCAAATTTGGGAAGAAGAAGATCGTCTTGGCTCCTTTACCCCCTACCTTGAAAGGAAACCCCCCTCTCATGACTGAGACTGCTAAGGAGGTCTTACTTCTGAGTGAGTCAGAGATGGTGCAGGAGTTGAGTGATCTCAGACCAGTATATGTCCTCCTCACCAAGAAGGTTGGGGAGGTTCTTAACCATGTTCCTGAGGAGGTACAGGCTTTGTTGAAAGTCTATGAAGATGTTTTCCCTGCTGAGCTACCTAGTGGACTACCTCCACTAAGGGGGATTGAGCACCATATTGACTTGGTACCTAGGGTTGTCCTGCCAAACAAACCTGCCTACGGAAGTGACCCCAGGGCAACAAAAGAGCTTCATTCTCTTAGCCCTTGTGCTGTACAAGCATTGCTAGTACCTAAGAAAGATGGAACCTAGAGGATGTGTATAGACAGCAGGGAAATCAACAACATTACAATTAAGTACAGGTTCCCCATACCTAGGCTTAATGACATTCTGGATGAACTGGGTGGGGCTCAAGTGTTTACCAAGATTGACTTAAGGCAAGGATATCATCAGGTGAGAATTAGAGCTGGAGATGAATAGAAAACTGCATTCAAGACCAAACATGGGCTGTATGAGTGGTTAGTGATGCCTTTTGGGCTCTCAAATGCCCCTAGCAAATTCATGAGGCTGATGACAGAAATATTGAGACCCTATTTGGGGAAGTTCATTGTGGTCTACTTTGATGACATCCTAGTCTACAGCTCCAACAAGAAGGAACACCTACAACACTTGAAACTGTTATGTGAAGTCCTGAGGGAGAACAAACTCTGTGGCAAACTGGAGAAGTGCACTTTTATGCAACTTGAAGTTCACTTCCTTGGGTTCATTATCTCAAAGGATAGGGTGGTTGTTGACCCTGAGAAGGTTAAAGCAATTAGGAATTGGCCTATACCTAAGACAGTGACTGAGGTCAGGAGTTTTCATGGGTTAGCCTCCTTCTACAGGAGGTTTATTCAGGGTTTCAGCTCCATCATGGCTCCCATCACTGAGTGCATGATGAAGGGAGAGTTTAACTGGGGAGATAAAGCTGAGAGGTCCTTCAACTCAATCAAAGAACTGCTGTGCAAATCTCATGTGTTGGGCTTACCTGATTTCAACAAGTTGTTTGAGGTAGAGTGTGATGCTATTGTGCTTGGAATTGGGGCAGTGCTAGTACAAGGAAGGAAGCCAATAGCCTATTTCAGTGAGAAGTTAAGTGGAGCCAGGCTGAACTACTCCACTTATGACAAGGAGTTTTATGCCATAGTGAGATCCCTGAACCATTGGGGGGGATTATCTTGTGCTGCATTCAGATCATGAGGCCCTGAAGTTTATTAATGGCCAACATAAGCTTAATCCAAGGCATGCCAAATGGGTGGAATTTCTTCAATCATTTTCCTTCTCAAGCAAATACATTGAAGGGAAGAACAATGTAGTAGTTGATGCCCTGTCTACGAGGTCTGTGATGCTGACATACATGGAGCAGAGGGTTCTAGGCTTTGAGTTCATGAAGCAGCTCTACCTAGAGGACCCAGACTTCAAGGGGGAATGGGAGGTGTACTCATAGGGATCTTACAAGAGCAATTCTATTGGCCCAATATGCTAGGTGATGTACAAGATACCATCAAGAGGTGCAAACCCTGTCAATTGGCCAAATCTCAGGTCCAAGCAGGCCCTTACACACCATTGCATGTACCAAACAAACCGTGGGAGGACATCAGCATGGATTTCATTGTAGCATTGCCTAGGACACAAAGGGGAAAGGATTCAGTGATGGTGGTTGTTGACAGGTTCAGCAAAATGGCCCATTTTGTTGCCTTCAAAAAGATAGAGGATGCAATGGGGGTAGCTGAGCTCTATTTCAAAGATATAGTTTGCAGTGATATTATAGGGGTGTGTTAGGAATTGGACCCTAGACTCCTATCTAGCACTGGATATGGATGTTACTCAACTCCCACAGCTCAACACAGGGAATCAAACAACAAACTAGACTAGTTAAGGCTCCTTACCACAGCCAAGCACAGGTAAGCAGACTTGAACTAAACAACAAGCAAAACACCCCACAGTCTATGCACAGGGATATCTTACCTTGCCACAGACTTAGATCAACAACCACAGCCTAGCACAGGAAGTTATCTGGCCTGACTTTCAACCAAGACAATGCATAAGTTGGAAAGATTTTAGAAATGAGAACAATGCTCAGTTTTTTTTCATTCAATATCAACTGCCTTGTACAAAAGGGCATGGGTCCTTATATAGGCCTCAATGCTGGATGTGATTACAACCCTAGAGTATCATCTAAGGGCCAAGATTAACTATTAAAAGATGACAAAATACTGGCTAGAAATACAGACTGCTAATGCTAAAAGAAAAACAATAAAACAGACAAAATGCAGACATTTGACAATGACATGCTCCAGGTTGTGCTTGGTGCTTGGTGTTGGCTTGGAACTTGTGGACGAGGCTCATCAATGCTCCTTGACCTTCTTCTGCAGTAGTTCTAATAGTAGGGAAGACAAGGAAAGACTTTTGGAGATAGTCTTTCAGTTTTTAGCTAGCAATGGAAAGACTGCTTTATGCTTTATGCTTTAGGTAGGCTGTTTTGATTTGGATTTTTAGGGTAGTTGTGTTGTGTTTTGGAACTGGTTCCCTAGGACTTTTTTGGACCTAGGTGGGTAAGGTTTTAGCTGGGCTTGGTGGTAGCTGGTGGTTCAGAGTGTGGTGGTAGTTATGCCTTCCCCAAGTGACTGGTGTAGGCTGTTTTTGTGATATTGTGGTGGGGTGTTGGTTAGGCTGTTTTTGTGATATTGTGGTGGGGTGTTGGTGGGCTTGTCTTTGGCTTGCTTGGCTCGTGTCTTGGCTTGTGTCCTGGCTCGTGTCCTGGCCAACATTGCTCAGCTTGCAGCTTCCCCTTTTGTTACCCATCCCTTGCCCCCAGATTGACCCTTGGATCCCCATGTAGACCTCCCCTTGGTTGCCAATGCTCACCCCTTGATCCCCCTTGGCCTGCCCCCTGTCCCTAGTGTTGAATTCTGCCCTGCCCTGTGCCCCAGCTCCTGCTGCATCCTCCCCTGGTTGAATTGGGCTTGTCCTCAAGCCTGTAGCCTCCTCATCTCCAGAATCCCCATAGTATGGACTGAGATCCCCTACATTGAAAGTGCCATTAACCCCATAGTCTCCTGGTAGATCAACCTTGTATGCATTAGGACCAACACTTTCTATGATTTCAAATGGACCATCAGCTCTAGGCATGAGTTTGTTCTTCCTCCTAGCTGGGGACCTCTCCTTCCTCAAGTGGAGCCACACTAAATCCCCTGGCACAAACTCCTTCTTGGACCTAGGAACCTTGGACTGTTTCTTGTACCTCTCATTTGCTCTTTCTATCTGCTTTCTGCCTGCCTCATGAAGCTTCACCATCTGCTCAACCCTCCTCTTTGCATCAAAGTTCACCTCCTCCCTTGGTATATTAGCTAATTCCAGTGGCATAAGTGGGTTAATCCCATAGACAACCTCAAATGGGCTGTGACCTGTTGCAGATGAGGGTGCTCTGTTGAAAGCAAACTCAGCATGAGCCAGTTTCAAGTCCCAATCCTTCAAGGACTTGCTTACCAGACACCTCAAGATCCTCCCTAGAGTCTTGTTTGTGACCTCAGTTTGGCCATCAGTCTGAGGGTGGTGAGAAGTGCTGAACAAAAGCCTGGTCTTCAAGAGTCTCCATAGTGTTTTCCAGAAGTAACTCATGAACTTAACATCCCTGTTTGAGACTATTGACTTAGGAACCCCATGTAGCCTCACAATCTCCTTCAAGTATAGCTCAGCAACACTTGCAGCATCCTCAGTCTTCTTGCAAGCCACAAAGTGAGCCATCTTGCTAAACCTGTCAACAACAACCATTACAGAATCCTTACCTCTTTGTGTTCTGGGTAGTGCAACAATAAAGTCCATGCTCACATCCTCCCAAGGGTTGTTTGGCACTGGTAGTGGAGTGTAAGGTCCAGTCTGGAAAGAGCTCTTGGCTTGTTGACATGTGGAGCACCTCCTGAGGACAACCTGAACATCCCCTATCATCCTGGGCCAATAGAATTGATCCTGTAGTATTTCAAGTGTCTTTTGAACCCCAAAGTGTCCCCCTAGTCCCCCTGAGTGTACTTCCCTGATGAGTAGATCCCTGTAAGAACCCCTTGGAATGCATAGCTTGTTTCCTTGGAACAAGAACCCCTCCTGCAGCATGTACTTTCCCCCTTGAGTCCTTCCTCCTCCAGTTTGTGTGAGCCATTCCTCAGCAAAATCAGGGTCCTCCTTGTACAATTCTTTCAGAAATTCAAACCCCAACACCCTTTGCTCCATGACTGCTAACAAAGAATGCCTCCTTGACAGTGCATCTGCCACAACATTCTGTTTCCCCTCCTTATACTTACTAGAGAATGGAAAGGATTGTAGAAACTCTACCCACTTGGCATGCCTGTGATTCAGCTTGTGTTGGCCACTGATATACTTCAATGCCTCATGATCTGAGTGCAGAACAAAAGGCTTTGGCTTCAAGTAGTGCCCCCAATGCATGACTGCTCTGATGATGGCATAGAATTCCTTATCATAAGTGGAGTACTTGAGCTTGGCACCATTTAGTTTCTCACTGAAATAAGCAACTGGCTTTTGCCCTTGTATCAACACTGCCCCAATGCCAACCCCACTAGCATCACATTCCACTTCAAACAACTGATCAAAGTCAGGTAGTTTAAGGATTGGAGTCTCACACATCAACCTCTTGATCCTTTCAAAGGATTGTTGGGCCTCCTCAGTCCACTGGAACTCCCCTTCCTTCAAGCACTCAGTGATGGGTGCTACAACTGAACTGAAGTTCTTGATGAACCTCCTATAGAATGAAGCCAACCCATGGAACCCCCTCACCTCAGTGATGGTTCTAGGTGTAGGCCATGTTTGAATGGCTGCAACCTTCTCCTGATCAACTGATATTCCTCTTCCTGACACAATGTACCCTAGAAATGCAACCTCCTCAACCATGAAGGTACACTTCTCTAGCTTCCCATACAGCTTCTGCTCCTTTAAGATCCCAAAGATTGTTTCAAGGTGTCTGAGATGTTCCCCTCTGCTGCTACTATACACTAGGATGTCATCAAAGTAAACCACGGCAAACCTGCCTAAACAAGGCCTCAACACTTCTGTCATAAGTCTCATGAAGGTGCTTGGTGCATTGGATAGTCCAAATGGCATGACAAGCCATTCATACAGACCATGTTTTGTCTTGAATGCAGTCTTCCATTCATCCCCCTCTCTGAGCCTCACCTGATGGTAACCCTGCCTTAGATCAATCTTAGAAAAGACCTGAGCTACACTTAGCTCATCAAGCATGTCATCTAGCCTTGGAATGGGGAACCTATACTTGACTGTAATGTTGTTGATTGCCCTGCTGTCAGTGCACATCCTCCAGGTGCCATCCTTCTTAGGCACTAGTAGAGCAGGTACAGCACAAGGGCGTAGGGACTCCCTCACAAACCCTTTGCTCATAAGCTCCTCAATCTGCTTCTGCAACTCCTTGGTGGCAGTTGGGTCACTTCTGTAGGCTGGCCTATTTGGCAGCACAGCACCTGGGACCAAATCAATGTGGTGCTCAATCCCTCTTAGGGGTGGTAGTCCATCTGGTAATTCTCTTGGAAAGACTTCCTTGTATCTCAAGATCAAAGGTTCAACCCCTGCTGGCAACTTGGAACCTTCCCCTTCTGTTACTTCCTTAGATAGCAAGATGATCACAGGTTGTTCTTGCTTCATCTCCTTGATCATAGCTGCTTCTGATAAAAACAACACCCCATTGACCTCCTCTGGCACATTGGGACTCCCATAATTCCTCTGGTTGGGTGGTAGAGGTGTCAAAGTTACCTTCTTTCCCCCATGCCTGAAACTATAGGTGTTATCCCTACCCTGATGAGTGGTGTTTCTATCAAACTCCCAAGGCCTCCCTAGTAGTAGGTGACAGGCATCCCTTGGTACTACATCACACAATACCTCATCTTGGTATACCTTCCCAATAGAGAAGGGCACCAGGCATTGCCTATCAACCCTCACCTCAGCCCCCTTGTTAAGCCATATCAGTTTATAGGGGTGTGGATGCTCTTGAGTAATCAGACTTAGCTTGTTCACTAGGGTGATGGAAGCCACATTGGTACAACTTCCCCCATCAATGATCAAGTTGCATACCCTTTCTTGAATGGTGCACCTGCTTCTGAATATCAAAGACCTCTGGTCCTCCTCCAATGGAGTATGTTGAGAGTGCATGACCCTCCATAGGACCAAGTTATGGCCTGTGTCAGGATGAGCCATGACCAAGTCCTGCATTGGTTCCTCCTCAGCTGTCACTACCTCTAACACCATGCTGTCATCAACCTCATACTCAACTAATCCCTCCTTCTCCCACTCTTCTACCTCCATAAGTGTCATGGTTCTATTAGAAGGACAGTCCTTCCTAAAGTGACCATAACCTTGGCATTGGAAACATCTGATTTTGTTCTCAGTTGGGGTGGGGTTGGGCTTAGAGTTCACAACTCCCTTTCCTTTGTCTGTGGTTGACTGGCTGGTTGTTTTAGGGGTCTCTCCCATCCTCATACCACTGTAAGGTTTGTATGCAGGTCTAGTAACAGGCTTAGGTGGAGTTGGCTTGGTTTTCCCCATTTTTTCAACCCTTAAAGCTAGGTTGACAACATCATCATAGGACCACAAAGGTTGCATCCTTACTCTGGCAGCAATGCTCCTATCTAGACCCTCTAAGAATCTGGCAATCCTTTGCTCAGGTTTCTCATTGACCTCACACTGGAGAGTCAATTGCTCAAAGTCTCTTAGGTAAGCCTCTATAGACCTCTCTTCTTGTTTCAGTTTGGATAGTTTAATGAACAGATCTTGGGTGTAGTCTTTAGTGACAAATTTGTTTAGCATCTTCTTTTTCAGTTTTGACCAAGACCTAAGAGGTTCCTTACCCTCCTTAATCCTTTGGTGCTTTAAGTTGTCAAACCATAGGGATGCATACCCTTCCAATCTTAGCACAGCAACTTTAAAAGACTTAATATCAGAGTAACTTTTGTATTCAAATACCTTCTCAACATCCCTAATCCATTCTAATAGATCATCAGGGTTTAACCTACCAGAGAATTCAGGAATTTCTACCTTGAGATGCTTGTCAGTGTGCTCTGGAATCTCCTCATAAGTTCTGTTGCTTTCTCCTGAGTCTGACCCTTCTTCCTCCTGCAGGGGATGTCCTCTTCCCATGCCCATGTGGCAACGACCTCTGCCTCTGCCTCTAGGGGGTGGTCTTCCCCTCAGTGGAGGAGCAATGTTCTCCATGACAGTGTTCAAGGCAGCCAGCACTACATTGACAGTGCCTGCTAGCTGATCCACCTTGCCTTCAATACCTGCAAGCCTCTCTTCACTCATTGGGTTATTTTTGGTGTTTTTGTTGTAGTTAGGATAACAATGGCCTCACAACCAAAGCTCTGATGCCAGAATTGCAGTGATATTATAGGGGTGTGTTAGGAATTGGACCCTAGACTCCTATCTAGCACTGGATATGGATGTTACTCAACACCCACAGCTCAACACAGGGAATCAAACAACAAACTAGACTAGTTAAGGCTCCTTACCACAGCCAAGCACAGGTAAGCAGACTTGAACTAAACAACAAGCAAAACACCCCACAGTCTATGCACAGGGATATCTTAACTTGCCACAGACTTAGATCAACACCCACAGCCTAGCACAGGAAGTTATCTGGCCTGACTTTCAACCAAGACAATGCATAAGTTGGAAAGATTTTAGAAATGAGAACAATGCTCAGTTTTTTCATTCAATAATCAACTGCCTTGTACAAAAGAGCACGGGTCCTTATATAGGCCTCAATGCTGGA
>JAIUZE010004636.1:0-111579 GCA_022085475.1 Heliosperma pusillum | reverse complement strand
AGAGAGAGAAGACCGGATCCGGTGAGGCAGCTAATTATGGTGAGGCGGCTAGCCTCACCAAATTCATTCATTAAACTTGGACTTTGTTTGTTTTGTGAATCTCAGACCTTAATATGTGAATCTGAGACTTTGTTTTGTGAATCTGAGACCTTGTTTTGTGAATGTGAATCTCAGACTTTGTTGGACTGACACCTAATTTCTAATATGCATTGGGCTGAAAAATTGTTGGGGTCATTCCTAACTTTTCATTTGACCCAAAATCATTTCTCTCTCTAAAAAAATAAAAAGCCCAAAACACTTAACCTCTCTCTCTAAAAAACTAACAAAAAATATATCTTCATAAAATCTTCATAATATCACAGATTGATATCTTCATGCATAAATTTAGGTAACTCAATCAGTCATATAAGTTTGTTAATTGCATCATTCAATCAATTGCATAAATTTAGGTAATTCAATCGATCATTCATTCAAATTTTCGAGAGAAGACGAAGATTTCCATCAATCAGTTGCATAAGTTTATTTTTGATCATTCATCAGGTTAATTGATCATTCCATCAATCAATCAAAGACGAAGATTTCCAGGTGATTTCCAGTTAATTTCCAGAGCATAATCATATAGGTTTGTTAATTCAATCCTAAATCGATCATAAATCGATGATATAACGATCGATTGATATTTCCTTGATGATAAAAGGTTCGCGATTTACTTATTACATTATTTTCGTCGATTTGCAGCTGTAATTGCTATGGAGATTGTAGATATCGCAACGGTTGCTGATAATACAACGGTTGAAACAGGTATTTTTTTTCGCTAATTAATGTTTTATGAATCATAGATTGTGTTTTATGAATTCATATGTTAAGTTTGTGAATCTGAGTCCTTGTTTAGTGAATATTGAAGCTTCATCTGTGAATATATATAAAAGTTAATACTCTGAAACTTGATCGAAACTAATAAGATCATGTACTTTGCTCGTTTCCTTATTTTGTGAATCACAGTCCTTGTTCAGTGAAACTTAGACCTTGTTTTGTGAAACTTATAGCTTGTTTTGTGAACCTAGAAGATAATATTATAAAACTGACTACTAGCTAAGTGGTTAAAATCATCTTCTCTGCTCTATTCTATTGTTTGTGAATCTAAGAGATTTTTTTGTGAAACTTAGAACTTGTTTTGTGAAAGTAAAAGATAATATTATGAAACTTGAAACTTGCTGTGTCTATTATTTTGTGAATTTTGTAGGCCTCGTTTTGTGAATTATACAGCTTGTTTGAGTTCTTGTTAATATGATTTTGTTGAACCTTTTATCTCCTTAGGTGTTGATTCCAATGTCAACTCCAACGCTCTAATTCTGGTCAGTTGTGGTGTGACGCCTCGTGTCGGTTGTGGTGAGGATCTTTGCTCTAATGTTGGTACTTCTGGTCAGGATGGTGAGGTTTCTACTGTTGTCTCAACAACCCCTACAATGCCAACTATTTCCACGCCTACTACTTTGGTAACTTACACACCGTGTGGTAGTGAGCAATGGATAAGTAGGATTGAAGAGAAGTTTACACCGGTGATAGGCAAAACATTTGTGGACTTAGAGTCAGCGATTATGTTCTACAAAATTTATGCTATTGCTTCTGGGTTTGAAGGAAGGTTGTCTTCAACTAAGAGGTTTCATGATGGTATTATTCGAACAAAAGTCATGGTTTGCCATCGTGAAGGTTTTAATAAGAGGAAAAGACGTCCTCCCCAAGCTGGTGCACAAACGAAGACAAAATCAACTGCTAAAACCGGCGCGAAAAAGGGTGGAGGTGGAGATGAGGCTGAGAGTTCTAATAGGCGAACAGGTATCAGGATAACCAAGATTAAAAGGTGGGGGTGTGAAGCGATGATCAAATTCATGTTCGAAAAAGGCATGTACAAGATTCAACTATTCTACGAGGGTCACAATCACCCACTGACTCCGGTGAAAGATAGGGAATTCGAGAAACTTGCAGAAAATATAAATAAACTGGAAGCATATCATAAGCAGTTGATTATCCAGAATTCGAGAGTGAATGTTGGGCCTACTTTAACATACAACTTATGCAAGGAGCAAGCAGAGGGTTTTGAAAATGTGGGAGCTTCCCTTAGGCAATTCAAGAATTTTCAACGGAATGTGAAATGTCTCCTTAACTGTAAGGAAGGACAAATGTTCATATCGCGTTTGGAAACCCTTAAAGAAACGAAAGGGTTGGAATTTGCTTATGAAACGGATACTGACGGATCTTTGACAAGGATTTTTTGGACAGATGCGGTGTCCAAGAGATCTTACGCATTGTTTGGTGATGCATTTTCATTTGATCCTACATATGGGACAAAAAAATACAACATGAAATTCACGCCTTTCACTGGCATTGACCATCATAAGAAATCGGTAACTTTTGGATGTGCTCTTTTAGACCATGAGGACGATGGAGCATTTATTTGGGCGTTTCAGCAATTTTTGAAAGTAATGGGTGGCAAAGAACCACATTACATCATCACTGACCAAGACCCAGCAATAATAATTGCAGTTCCAGGTCTGTCTGTGAATCTCAGACCTTATTTAGTGAATCTTTGAGCCTTTTTTGTGAAACTTGGTTAAAATGACCTCTTCTTACTCTTTTTCTTATTTGGTGAATATCAGACCTTGTTTAGTGAATATTAGAGCCTTTTTCGTGAAACTTGGTTAAAATCACCTGTTCTTACTCTTTTTCTTATTTGGTGAATCTCAGACCTTTTTCTGTGAATATTAGACATTGTTCTGTGAAACTTGGTGAATCATTTAGTTATACTTTTTGGTGAATCGAGAGACATCATTTGTTAGACATAGCTTTTGCATGTGGCACATTATGACATAATATGAGATTAAACAATGATCTTGAAAATATGAGATAATGTGATTTTGTGATTTTGCAGCCGTGTTCAAAAAAGCTAGACATCGCTTTTGCATGTGGCACATTATGAAAAAAGTAACAGACAAGGGTGGGAGCAAAATTTGCAAAGAAACTGAGTTCTTAAGCCGTCTGAACAATGTTGTCTGGAATGACGACATAGAGCCTGAGGAATTTGAAGAGAATTGGGATAAGGTCATGAGTGAGTTCTCGGTAGAAGGACATAAATGGTTGACTGACAAGTTTGCAGAACGAGACCAGTGGATACCCGCTTATTTCAGGAATGTGCCAATGGGAAACATTTTAAAAACCACACAAAGATCAGAGAGTACGAATAGCTTCTTCAAGAGATTTGAAAATAAATATGGGACTCTCGTGGAATTTTGGATGAGATTTGAGAGTGCCATGGACCAACAAAGGCACAATCTAAAGCTTCTTGAAGCACAGAGCGATAGTTCAATGACTGAAACAAAATTCGGGTCAAAATGGGAGGACTAAGCAGTGAGGGTGTATACGCATGAAGTGTTGCCAGAGTTCCAAAATGAGGTTCAGTTTTCGATAAATGCGAGTAGTGTCTGTGGATATACCCCACCAGATCCAGTAACTAACTTTGAGGTTTCAATGGTTGAGGACGCAAACAAGCGAAAGAGATATGCGGTTGAGTACAATATGAGAACACTGGATGTAAGTTGTTCATGTAAAATGTTTGAAAGGAAAGGTATTTTATGCAGCCACATCATCTATATTTGCTCAGCGAAGTTTAAGGAATTACCTGAGAAATACATCTTGCGTAGATGGAGAAAGGATGCACTCAGAAACCCAGTTCATGATTCGAACGGAAACCTTCTGGAAAACTACGATTCTGCTGCTAATAAAAAATTTGGAATGCCTCGTGTCTGGTCTGAGATATATGCAACTCTTGGTATCCTAAAAACTAAAGAAGATTCCGATCTGAGTGAGTTTGCTGAGCTAATTAGAGAATTCCGAAAGAAGTTGGAGCCAAACCCAAAGCCTTTGACAAAGGAACAGGAATTGGAGGTCCTTCTGAACTGCAAGATTCCAAAAGAAGTCAAGATCTTACCACCTAAGGTCTCTAAGAATAAGGGTAGTGGTAAAAGATTGGTGAGTGGTAAAAATAAGGCAATTATGAAGGCAAAAAAACCGAAAAGGTTGTGTGCTAAGTGTAAACGTATGTCACACCATGATAAAAGGAATTGTCCAAATGCTTTTGCAGAGCTTCCTCCCGAAGATCAGGTCTGTGATTTTAGTTTCACTTCTGCTTTTTTAGTTCTGAAATGTGAATCTAGCTCCTGATTTTGTGAAACTTCGACTAGATTTTGTGAAACTTAGCCCTAGATTTGTGAACAAGTTCTGAAACTTTTGCTGTTTTTCTTATTTGGTGAATTTCAGAGCTTATTTTGTGAATGTCAGACTTTTTAATATGAATCTTAGAGCTTGTTTTGTGACCCTTTGTTTAACAGGGTGATACATCAGGAGAAGAAGAAGAAGAGGAAGAAGAAGAGTGTAGAGAATGATGGCGATGTGAGCATGATGACGATGGAAAGAGAACAAGTTTTATTACGTTTACTTTGATTAACTCTTTCTCTTATCTTGATTTTGGGAAACTTCGACAAGATTTTGTGAAACTTAGAGCTTGATATTTGAACATAGAAGGTCTGAAACTTATTTTGTGAATGTCAGACCTTATTTTGTGAATGTCAGACCTTATTTTGTGAATGTCAGACCTTATTTTGTGAATGTCAGACCTTATTTTGTGAATGTCAGACCTTATTTTGTGAATGTCAGAGCTTTTAATATGAATTGGTAGAAGACGAAGAACACGAAGAAGAAGAGTGTTGCTTAAAATTAACAGTAGGTTGTCTAGGCCAACTTCTCAATCCTTTCCTTTTCCTTCATTTTCAATGGTTTACGGTGTTGATGTCGATTATTATGATTATGATTTTATTTTAACAGAATTTGATGTCAATCGTTTTCATATGAATCTATTGGATTTTGTTAGCCATGTTGTCATTTGGTTGTTATGAACATAGATATGGCCCTTACATTGAAATTGGAAACTTTAAATACATTTAATTGGAAAAGTTAATTGGACTACAATGAAAATTTAATACAATGCATTCAACAAAAATTCCTTCGATTAACGTTTGCTTTGAAGGCTCATTTCTTGGCTTTATCAATAAGTGAAAACCTACACAAACAAAAACAAGTACAATATTCAGCAAAGTTAATTACGAAATATTCAACAAAGTTATGAAGGAATGTAATTCACGTCATTTTTCGTATATTAATGAAATATAACGAAGTGTACCTTTTCGTATTTTCATCCCATTTGAGAAGTTCCAACATTATAGACTTTCGATATTCTGGAAAATTCTGCAAAGAGTGACGTATATTAATGAAATATATTCATGCTCCTCAAAATAGTCACTTTTGTATACTAATGAACTTACCTCAAAATAGTCACTTTTTGTCCATAAACTTTGATCATCTAATGCACTCAACCACTTCAGCACAAAAACTCCACAATCATAACTAGATTCACAAAAAAAACTCTTAGATTCACATAATAAGGTCTCAGATTCACAAAACAAGTTCTCAGATTCACATAATAATGTCTGAGATTCACAAAACAAAGCCTCAGATTCACTTAATAAGGTCTGAGATTCACATAATTAGGTCTGAGATTCACAAAACAAAGTCTTAGATTCACAAAACAAGTTCTCAGATTCACATAATAATGTCTGAGATTCACAAAACAAAGTCTTAGATTCACATAATAAGGTATGAGATTCACAAAACAAGCTCTAACCCAGATTGACATACCTTGTTGTTTGTTGTGGAACATCCAAATTGACAACTTCATTAAGGTGCATGTACAACAAAGATCTGAAAGACTCTCCAAGAATTGTTGCAACATTGTACAACTGAAAAGAAAAAGGCAATAAAAGATCAAATATATTTTCGGGGTATACTTTTAAAAGATTAAAAACAAATATTTTGGAAAAAAATCATACAATCTCTGAGGCATGGTGGTTGCCTTCATCCACATTTATACTTTGCATAGAGTCAAGGATGAAATTCTTTCCCTGCTTTAAGTCACAGATACAAGCCCACCAATGCTTCAACTTCTTGTTATGCAAAGGAATAAAAACCTGAGAAAGTAAATGTACATCAGAAACCAATCAACAATACTTGTGAACAACAGTAAATAAATAACAAAATGAATGGCAGAACTGACCATGTCGATATGGCTACCATCAGCTGGAATGTATTGGGGCTTTATGTATTGACCCCAAATCTCCGGGTTAGTTTCTGCATCAACAGCCTGCATCTCACAAAAAGGCAATTTGTACAATTTTTTCGAAACAAATTTAAGAATGAAAAATACTTGAATATCAACGTCTAAAGGATTTGACGCTCACATATACTGTTGTTGGCAAGTAAAGCACATTTGATCTACCCACTGTGCGCTTAATCCCAACAATATCAATGATCTACAAAATAAAATTGTGTTAGGAAAAAGAGACATCGAGTGAATCATCCAGTTTCACGAAATCAACTTAGTTTCACAAACTAAGATCTAGGATTCACAAAATAAGGTCTGAGATTCACCAAATAAAGAAACGTGCATAATATTTACCTGATCCATAATAAGCCCACGCGATGTAAGGCTCTGCAACGCATCTCTAGTGACCTCCATCCACGGAGTGGACACCAGAACCTCACTTAATTATTGAACAAATGCAATTAGTACATATATCTCTCACAATTTTTTTTAAAAAAAAATCAAAGAAAAGTATGACATTACTGTGCAATTGCCTTTGTTCTTCTCCCAACACAAGTCACCAATTCCTTGTCAGTGAAAGGTAGTCCAAGAGAGGAACTCAATTCTAGTGCATCTTTTTCGGCTATTTCTTTGGATAGGTTCCCATAACATGTAGCAATTTGATGGCACACCCTCAATGCAAAGCGCCTGAGCTGACCTTCCTATTAATGCAAAAAAAAAAAACCAAAGGTTTCAAAAAAACTGTGGAATATTAAAGTTGGTGCAAATGTATAAAAATTAAATTAGATGTTGAAAAGAAAACTTACAGTATTTACGGTTATTAGAGAATTAGTTTTGTTCCCTTTGTAATTCTCCAATATGTTCAGCAAATAGAGGCCATTATCAATTTGATTGCATTTCAGAATTGATTTTGGGACAAACACTTCAGGCATTGCCATCGAGGTAAGGCCTGTCACTGATGGCAACTTTGATTGAAGAAGGTTGATGAGCCTGTCTTGTTGTATGAACAAAAGAGTAATTAGTGAGAGAAATTACAAAGGTCATAGACTCAGAACGCAGTCCCAAAGTGGATACAAGAGACGTACCGTGGGTTTATAAAAAGGAGTGTAATCAACAGATATGTCTTTCATGGGATGGATGATTCATTTGCAAGATTCTGGTCTTAGATCGAAACAAACCAAGAATGGTGGGCATGAGGGAGCGATGATTGGAGTCAAAATCTGAAAGACAAAAGAAAAAATGCACTGAATTAAAAAGACAAGTCCACCTTCTCATCTATATTTTAAAAATAAACGTAAGAACAGATAATAAAACCAAATAAAAGACTTACTAATTGCGTTGCAGCAACATCAACATTGTCCAGACACTGGAACAAAAATAGCATCATGTGTGAGTAATGGTTATAACTGAACTCCATGTAAAATGGGGTTATAGAGAAGGGGTAGTAAGACTAACACTAACACTGTCAGTGGAATGTGGCACAAATAATTGACAAGCAGAATCCCGTGATCTCAAGCTCTCACCACTGTTTAGGATTTCACACCAGACATTTATCACATCGGAAGATACTTGATCACCTTCAACCAAACTCTTCAATTGCCTCCTTGTTAATGTCTGGGTTTCACTTTTGAAAAGAAACTCCCTGGAAGCATAGGTCACACACACATTTTAAGTAAGTTTCACAAAATCACCATCCAGTTTCACAAAACAAGCTCCAGGATTCACAAATTAAGCAGTAAGTTCAGGTTTCACCAAAAACACCTAACAGTTTCACTAAATCAGGTCCAAGATTCACATAACAACATCTAAGATTCATATAACAAGGTCTGAAATTCACAAAATAACGTCTGAGATGTACCAAATAAGGAAAAAAATCAGGAAATAGTAATTTTTAACCACTTATGATAAGATAAATACCTTTCATCAAGTGATTCCACAAGGATGAAATCCAATACATTCTTCTCCGCTTGAGTAAAATCCTTGAGAATATTAGTGTTTCTTTGGAGATACGGAGATCGATAGACTTCTGCTGGCACTGTAGGCCTCTTGTTACGAGCTGTCTTCACACGAACACCTCGACGAGTGTAAACAGCTGGAGTTTGTGTTATATCAACTAGATCTACTTCCACTGTGGGCTCAGAATGGTCAGGTTCAGGTTCGGCTTGATCAGATTCAGGTTGATCAGCTCCACCATAAGACGTGGAAGGTTCAGGTTGAGGTTCAGTTTCAGGTTGACGTTGAGGTTCGGTTTCAGGTTGAGGTTGAGGTTGAGGTTGAGATAAAAATTCTTCGGGTTGAGATAAAAGATGGTCATCAAGCGGTAGGAGCCTAAAGGATGGGCATTCTGGTTTTGGTGGTGAATGATGTGGCTGTATTGGTTGGAAGGCTTCATCCATAATCTCCAGTGCCGCCAACAAATCAGCCTCAGACCACCCAGTAATTCTCTCCGTATTCTCGGCAATATTCTCAACAATACAAGACAAAATATTCTCCTCGTTCTGCTCATGCTCCTCATTATCCACAATCTCCTTCTCCTCCACAGTCTTCCCATTATCCTCATCCTTCCTATTATCCTCATTCCCACACTTTTCTTGTTGGGATAACCTAAAACCTTCTGCCATACCATCCGCAGCTGCAACTAGTTTATCAACTGTTGGTGAGGAATGTAGCTTGCTGGGAGCTTGGCTAGCAAGACTTTTGTACTGCAAAAAGGCTTGAGCCAAGACCTTTGCCGATTCCGCAAATTTATCAACAAACTCACTAGCACTGCCTGAATTGCTAGATACAGCAGGAGCAGCAGTTTCGGCATGTTCAGATTGTTGTTGCTCAGGTTGTTGTTCAGATTGCTTCACAGGTTGATGTTCAGAAGAAGGAGCACCAAGACTTTTGGAAGTCTGCCGAAAGTCAATTTTAAGAAGCGAAGAAGGTGCATGTGGCATATGCTGACTCATTACAAGCGGAGGCTCAACAGAACCCCTGCCAAAAGTTCTCGTCTTAGAATTTTTGTCGTTCAGTTCATCATTAATTTTCTTCAATATAGCTTATGTTGTCCAGGTGGAGAGTGTCGGAAACTGGCGACTAACAAGGCGTGATTTGAAGACACACCGGTCTAGATAAACAAAAACCAAGGCCATAATTGGGCCACCAAACCAGTTTTCTTTCAACTGTTTGGTCTCAAACTCTTCCTTTTGCCAAGACTGAACTTGGTCAGCCAACTTCCTTTTGATGAAGTTGCACCAGTTGAAATCAGAGATCGAGTCGGTGTTTGCCAAACTTTTAAGAAGTTTCAAACTGGCCTGATTCCCTACAACACCCCCTAAAAGAGCGGAGAAAATGTAAATGATGAAATTGCGCTTGAAATCATCTCCGCCTTCTTTTTGTGTAGGGAGCTTGGCCAGAATGTCTTTGACATCAATGGAATCATTGCCGAATTGGCTTTTGAACTTCTCCAAAACAGACAGATAAACAGGGCACTTATCTCCATTAGACGCTTCAATGACAACATTTGGACCCATTGGTAATCCCAGGGAAAGATATATATCTTCCTCTAAAATCGGAAGCTTCCCGTCCAACAAGCATCCTTTAATCGGGTCATAATTCGAAACAAGCCAATATGCCAAGCTTCCCGGAACTTTCTTTATTTGAAGAAGCAATAGAGAACCAAATCCCATTTCTTGGATAGCTTGAATTTGTTTCTCTGATAGCGGACTATCCTCATTGTGAAGAAAGTGGTAAAGCCCAGCTGGAGACATCCGGGTCCTCAACACCGGCAATCGCTCTTTATAGTTTCTTTTCTTTTTAGTTGGTTCACATACTTCACTAGTAGAGCTAGCTGGTGTTGATCGCTTCATATTAGGTCTGATATTCACAAAATAAGGTCTGAGATTCACAAAATAAGGTCTGAGATTCACAAAATAAGGTCTCAGATTCACAAAACAAAGTCTCAGATTCACATAATAAGGTCTGAGATTCACAAATTAAGATCTGATATTCACAAAACAAAGTCTCAGATTCACATGATAAGGTCTCAGATTCACAAATTAAGATCTGATATTCACAAAACAAAGTCTGAGATTCACATGATAAGGTCTCAGATTCACATGATAAGGTCTCAGATTCACAAAACAAAGTCTCAGATTCACTAAACAAAGTCTGAGATTAACAAATTAAGATCTGATATTCACTAAACAAAGTCTCAGATTCACATGATAAGGTCTCAGATTCACAAAACAAAGTCTCAGATTCACATATTAAGGTATGAGATTCACAAATTAAGATCTGATATTCACAAAACAAAGTCTCAGATTCACATGATAAGGTCTCAGATTCACATGATAAGGTCTCAGATTCACAAAACAAAGTCTCAGATTCACATATTAAGGTCTGCGATTCACAAATTATGTGGCATCATGAGAACTAGATAATAATACAAATGTTGTACAAGATCCAAAATAAGGAAAAGAGACTTTCATTACTAGATAATTATACAAATGTTGTACAAGATCCAAAATGTAAAAAGACAACTAGATAATTATACAAAAGTTTGCCTTGATACATTTAATTACAAAAGACGCTGCCTACAGATTACATTTAATTACAAAAATGATAAAGTTGAGCAGCTGTCCTATAGGTCGAGCAAGAGAGGTAAATCCATATAAGATAACGTTGCCCGAGTTAATAACTCAGTTGAAACAGTAACTGCTATGTCACGGTCCGGAGACGGTAGAGATAAATGTTGAAGCAACTCATTGACGTGTGCGAGTGCAGTATCATCGAGAGCGGTAAGGTGTTCTCTTTGGAAAGGATTTTGCTCTTGCTGACAATGCAAGAGCACTTGAGCTCCCACATTTTCAGTCATAAAGCACTTGCATCTTTTATAAATTATTCTACGACCCCTACGAATAATTCGCACACCATTGACATCATTGATATGAAGAGAAATTCCATGTGCAAGTTGAATGAGCGGTGCACTAGGGTGTATGAGAAAAAGCTGACACCAATTCCTACAGACCAACGCCATGTTTGCCTTATCATGGTAAGAAGTAACTCGATTGAAAATGTTATTCATTAGATCTTGATTGTTGAACACATTAACTTGGGGTTGATAATGGTAGTTAGTGAGCTGAACATTCACTAAGGGATCAAATGAGAAAGTCATAGCCTCTTTTTTTTCTCTTACATAATTCTGGCCAAAAAGTGCTCGATCTTCTTCGAAGATATTGACTACCCACCCCTTGCACCAATTTTCCATATTTGCCTATGTATAAGTACTAGAAACCAGAAAGTAACCTACAAGCATCACAAATTGAGCACTACAATGAAGAAAATTAAAAATAGAAACTCGTAAGGAAAAGAAATTGAACACTACATACTGAACACAACAATGAACACTGCATGAAAAAAAGAGTAAGTGAAAGAAGCTGTAAGATTCACAAAAGAAGCTGTAAAATTCACACATAGGTGTCAATGTATATGTAATACATAAGAATTAACAAAACAAGACAGAAAACAAAACAAAATCTGAGATTCACATAATAAGGTCTGAGATTCACAAAACAAAGTCTCAGATTCACAAAACAAGGTCTAATATTCACATAATTAGGTCTCAGATTCACATAATAATGTCTGAGATTCACAAAACAAAGCCTCAGATTCACATAATAAGTTCTGACATTCACAAAACAAAATCTCAGATTCACAAAACAAGTTCTAAGTTTCACAAACTAAGTATCAGTTTCACCAAAGTAGGAAAAAACAGGAAAACAAAGTAATTAGTCTTGAAAACAGGAAAACAGGAAAGAACGAAAGGACCTAAATCGACTGTGCTTGATTGCTAAGAAAGACGATGAAAACCTGCATGAAAACAAAGTAATTAGTCTTGAAAGTAATGTGATAATCATCAAAAATTATAATAAATGACGAGAAATGACGAGTGTGCTTGATTATAATCATAAACAATTATAATAAATGACGAGAAATGAAGACGATGAAAATTATTGAAGAAGACGAGAAATAAATGACGATGAAGACGTAGAGAAATAAATTATTGAAGACGAGTGTGATAATGAATAGCAGTAAATAAATGACGATGAAGAAGACGATTATCATAAACTAACTAGATCAATCGCAAAACACGAAATGAAGACGATGAAGACGAAAGACGATGAAGACGAAAGACGATGAAAAATGAAGACAAAATACCTAATTTGAGGACAATAATGGCGGCCGGAAGATCAGTAGTAATGACGGTCGGAGGATGAAGACGATGAAAAATGAAGAGAAAACGTTTAGAGAGAGAGAGAAAGAAGAGAGAGAGTGGAGAAATGAAAAATGACTGAAAATTGGAAAGATTGGTTTTTACGGTCTATATATAGTGACACATGGCATCATCTGGTGAGCCTACAATTTTTAGATCCAACGGTTTAGAATGTGTCCAGCCGCCTCATACTAAGAAGGGTGCCTCACATGATTCAATTTCTATATATATATATTTATATATATATATATATATATATATACTATTAATAGATATCTCATCTATCTATATATATATATATATATATATTGATAATATATATATATATATAGTTTTCGTCTCAAAAGGTTGTACGAGGTTATACTCAAAGTACATAGATGAAGATGACGGGGGTTGCTCCTACTTGTTGGACAAAGGCTACATCCACACAAAAAGAGGAATGGTTCAATAACTTTAGGGTATATTTTTGTTTATATTTTGTTAAATTATTTTAATTTTCAATTAATAATTTATTTTACTAATACTTATCTTTTTTTTTGGAGAAAACATTTGACTGGCCGGCGGGATTAGAGTATATTGTACGTGAAAGATACAATGAGACATGCACAAGACGGTTAAGGGACAACATGTATAAGGTTGTCAAGAGGAAGAAGGAGCCAGAGCATATGAGAGGTATTTAATTTGTTTAGTTATTTGTATATAGTTATAATTTAACACAATTTTATCATATTTTATAATACTAACTTAAATTGTAGGTGGTGCATATGAAGAAATGCTTAAATATCGTGAAACTCCGGAGTTTTTGGCTAAGTCGGCTCAAGCATCTACTAATAAAAGAGGAGGAAAAAAGATGGAGCGGCTGAGCCTTATCATCACGGAGGATCTAGATCTTTCTTGTACCTAGTTTTGGGTGTAAGTTTACATTTTAATCCACTTTTTCGTCCATTTGAAAATTATAACTTAAATTCTTTTTTATTATTAAAATCTTCTTATACAAGTCTTTCTTCTTTTAGAAGGGTAAGAAGGAAAAAGGTAACACGCCCACGGCTCCGGAGCTCTTTCTTGACACCCATTCTCGACTCCAAGACAATAGAAGATATTGGATTAAGCCAAAAGATAAGGAACTATATGTAAGTTTCAAACCATTTTTGGATTTTTACAATAAGTTCATTTTTTTTGAATGTTTATCTTATTTTGTTGCTATTTTTAATCATAATGTTTATATTTTGTAGGAATCATTTTTGGCCGAGAAAGCCAAACAACCTGAGAAACCCGATAACGAGATTTGGTTCGACTTGGTTAAGGTTTTCAAGAAGGGGAATGTGTACGGAATTGGCTCGGCTAAGGATGTATTCTACGAAGCTCCAAGGGCAAGGATGCCTTCTAGCTCAAGACAAACTTACGAGCCGAGAGTCGTAGGTAAACTCCAAGCCCAACTTGATGAAGAAAGAAGAAAAAACGCCAAAAGGGATGAGGAAGTTCGGATAATGAAAGAAAAATTTAAAGCAATGGAAACCATGTTCAACAACTGCAACCAAGGTCCGAATCCCTTTCGGCGAGATTATGATGAAGGCAATGGAGGTGGTGGTATGCAAGCCGAAGCCGATATGAGTTTCCTTGGCTTTTGATTTTAGTTTAGAAACTTGTTAATTGTGGTTGTTTAAACTTGGTTTTGTAAACCTTTATCAAGAGTTGTAAACTTGATTTGATTTTCTTGATATATATGAGGATGTTCGTTTCTCATCGTGTTGTTGTAAATGTGTGAAACTGTGGTTGTTTTCTATTGTACTTGCTGGTATGGTATGGTAATGAATGACAGGATGAAAACAGAAATTTTCGTGCAATAAAACAGGGGTTTTTGGCGACTGAAATGTTCTTTCAGCGACTGTTTTCAGTCGCCAAACCCCCTGTATTTTTACAAATAAAACTTGATTTTGCGACTGAAAGGCGACTGATTTCAGTCGCCATTTAAGCAACTGAATGTCAGAATAGTTGCCAAATTGGCGACTGATGTCAGTCAAAATGGCGACTGATATCAGTCGCCAATTTGGCGACTACTTTGCCATTCAGTCACCAACTTGGCTATTTGGCGACCGTTTCTTCAGTCGCCAAATTTGGCGACCTGATAAGTGAATATTTGTATGATTTTAACCCCCACTTTAGCTCAGTTTTGTTTGTCATTTGTGTAAGTTTCTTAAACTCGATATTAGACACTTCTAATATCATTATACATTTAGTTTACTCTTAAACTAAATAAATCTTATGCATGCATAACTAGATATAAAAGGAAAGAACCATTTCTTACATTGATTATATGGAAATGGGCACAATATTTGAACTCCTTTCAAATATTGATCTTGAGCTAGTAAGATGAGGATGAATTCCAAGTTTCAAATTAGAAACTCTCCAATTAGTTGCACCCAAGACTACCCTTAATCTCTACAAAATAATACTACACTAGTATTAAATGTAGTAACCCTTTAAAATGATCTAATAACTCTTAATACTACACTAGTATATTATTAGAGAAAAAGAACTCTAAGTTTTATGTAAACTTCTTAAGTTTAGTGAGATGTTAGAGAGAAGAAATGATTTTGCATGAGTGAATTATATGAGGTAGAGTGTAGTATAAATAAGAGGAAAATCAAGCCCTCTCTTGGCTTGAGAGAACCGGTCACATACACCCACCCACATGGGTGGGGTGTTGTCATTTTCACATTGTTCTTAACAATGTTAGGTTGAGTGTATGGGTCATTGTAGTAATCATTTGTTCTAATTCTTAATTAGAATAAAATTACAAACTAAAAACCTACCCACCATCACCACAAAACCGGTACACCCATTTAAATGGGTGTCCATTTTATTTTTGCAATTTGTCATTTGTCACAAGTGTGACATGTGACATGTAACATGTAATTTTGCTTATAAATGTGCATTTAACCAATTTAAATGCAATTTCATAACAAATAAATTAGACTTAACATTTTAAGTCACATTTTATAATTACATGTAAATAAAATGGGTCCTCTCATATTTGGTTAAAAATAATCTACAACAGTTTGTAATTATAATCGACCAATTTAACTTATCTCAAATGTTTCATAAACATAATGCATTCTTAGTAATATAACAATTAAATTACCAAAATGAATCTTATTTAATCATATTACAATAAGATATATTTCTCACTCACAATTTAAACTTGGTTCATTTTAAGGGATTAATTAATCTGTATCACTATACAATTAATTAATGTACATGATTAGGGGATTGTCCTTTAGGTGTGACCTCAAGGGATCAACTGATCACCACCGTCATACGACAGTAACGTCAAACTCAATTGAGCCAATCGTTACCGATTTATGTTGACCAGTTGACTATAATATTCATCATCCCTTTGTATTCTTATTATTGAGATTTAATTATGTGATCGCACTATTGTTGAGGACATTTACTCCAACAATCTCCCACTTGTCCGAGACAAGTGTGCGTCACCAATTCTCTTGTCCTATTACAATATCTCCCACTCAATGCAAGGTGTCTTACAGGTCGTACTTGCATTTGATCATATCAAGAGTGGTTTCCTCGATCTGGAGAGTAACTGTCTGACCGGAATTATCTACCATAGATACCTTCCGAGCGTGGCCACGCATTTTCAGCTTACTCCTCCTCGAGTGGCCTTGAGATTTAAAACAACCCTGACAAGGGGTGGACAATTCCTATCGCACTATTCCCTTTGCATAGCCACAGCTCATCATGACCCAAAAGATGCCCATTTGACCCCAGTTACGAAGGTCGTAGAGCATAAATCAAAGTCACTCTGAAACTGTGCCACCTTAGGTGAACAGTCTTTAGTCAAAGAATTGACTCAAAAGAATACTAGTAGCTCTTGCCACGACCAGGCTACAAGAATTGCCAGAATTCTATAAGCGGTCACTTCCCGACAGAGTGTCTCATACAGTCTGCCTATGTGATCGATTGGTCATCCCTATGACCCTATGACAGTCGAACTTGCCATCAATCGCACCACAATCTATTCACTTCGAGATGTCACCTCATATAAGTGATTATGGGCCAATGCTATGTTAATACAGTCCACTTTAATAGGGTTCAAAATTGTCTCTACAACCCATTTGGATTTAACAAAGCACAAAACAAGTTTTAGAAACTCAAACGATAAATGTGGTTATCATATATGAACAATCAACACAATGTTATTGCTTCATATCATATAATCTAAAGTTTATTTCGTCCATGACAATTCATGACGATCTCATTAAATGCAATAAAGGCTTGGGTAGTGAATATACCATATATTCATTTATTCCAACCTTGTGAATTGCTTTTTCCTTCCATCCAACGTTATTCCTAATAACATGAATTCATCTATATACATTTCTAGATCTCTATCTAGTGTTGGGCTCTTTAACTTGAAAGATGCTCCCACTCGTTATCATGATAACTGATAGGTATTTAGGTGAAGGGATCTACTATTAGTTCCTTTTAAACCACCTTATCCTCATCATAATGTACTAGGTCTCTATTTGTAGAATTTATAATGATTGACTCTTCAATCATCCTTATAGTTATTCGCTTCTTGTATAACAAAAGTACGCCTAGGATTTCGATAAATCCTTATAAGTTTGGAAATTTGGGTTTGTGTAACCTTTACCACATTGTCAAATTTTCTCTACCAAACACAAGAATGTATCCCTAGTTCTCCTCGAGAACTCTATGGATGTTCTTGTAGGCTATCCAATGACACTCATCTGGATTGATTTGTTATGGACTTGTCATGCTCCTAGCATACAATTCATTTAGGTATGTGCATGTTATGGCACACATGAGCGATATCATGTGATCAACAACTCTTAGGTTCAGTGGATGACTATGACCCTTTCATAGTGTTCCCACTTTTATCAACATAAACAACCTATTTAACTTGTTGAATTGATTAAATATCTTATCGATATAAGATACCATTTAAATGCCAAGCAAAAATCTTCTATTCCACAATAGATTTTGATTTCAGTATACACGTTGCCCTCTTTCATCCAACATTAAAATCCAACCACTCCTTTTAAAAAGGTAATATGAATATGTCACTCTTAATGAGTGAAATGTCATTCACGTGGAAAACAATTTCTCCCACTGAACTTCATGTCTTTACATGATGACTTAAACTCCCATTTAACTTCATGTCTATACATGACTTTAACTCCCACTGACTTTCATGTCTATACATGACTTTTCGACAATTCGAGTGAAACCCTTCTTATATCTCATAATAGAAAAAGATCATCATAACCTCTAGGTAGATACATACCATAGGCTTGTGTCATATACACATCCTATTCCAAATCCCTATTTGGACACGTGGTTTTGATGTGTATCTTGTACACACCTATTTTGAGGTATTTCATTGATGATTTGGATCTAAGCATAGTTACTCATTAACTTAGCTTTTGAAGACATCTACATGTCTATCCATGCAACTACAATTGGACAATTCCAAATAAAACATTTTCTTTGCATAGATTCCATATAGTTTCATAAGTCTCTTTTAGAAAATCGAAATTCAAAATTTCTAGGTACTTCCACTTCATAGATCATAATCTTATTATATCAAGAACAATTTCTTTTGGACTCGTCAATAGTCTAAGGATTCACCTAAGAACGCTTTCTTTTGGTCTCCTCATTAGTCTTGAGTCTAACCTAAGAACATATTCTTTTGGTTTCCTCACTAGTTCTTAACTAGTTTTTCGTTGTGGCTTATTTTCTCCCACTCTATCTTTAGAAAAATACAACTATTTTCTTTAAAGATAGCCTTATGAGCCACAAACAATTTTGTACTCATATTCGTAAAGGAGGTAGAAGTATCACAACATGACCTTAAGTGATCTACTAAAGACTTCTTTGTAAAGACATCGAATCTTAGCGTCAACATAGACTAGTTCTATAAGAGCTAAAGAGGTGAACTCATATTCATGTCAATTACAATCTTTACAAGTGGTATGGCCAATTGGTTTGGTAGACTCCCTACTTTGAGTTCAATAACTCAATTTTGACTTAGCAATTGATCTTTCAAAGTGAGAATCGAATTCTTAACCTTTTTATTATAATGATCCCATCATCATAATGTTAATATGATCAATTTTAGTCGATACAATTTATGTTATTTGTGCAAGTATAGTATGATGACAAGTTTTTAGAACTAAAAAGTTTCAACAAACCGAATGACTTGGGTTGAGAACCAAGTCACTAAATCCAATTACAACCAATGTTAATAAAAGGAATTGAACAAATTTCCATGTCAAACAAGGAAATTATAAAAGTTCTATAAACAATATCTCAAAATACATCCCAAAATTTTGACAATTCAAAATGAGACAAAGCTTCCATAGGTCTTCAATCATGGGTAGCTACCTTAGCTTCCCTTGAAGAGCTTTCTTAGGCTTGCTTGTCCTTGCCTTTATCCTTGCTAGGATGCCCTAATTACAATTAAATAGGGTAAGAATCACAACTTGTATCTTATACCAAAGTTGAGATCATTACATAAACGAAAAAGGGATAAATTACCAACTGAAACATCTTTCCAGTTTTGATATCTCCTAGATATTTAGTGCAATTCCTCTTCCAATGCCCTATGCCATTACAATAATGGGCATGGGAGGGCTATTCTCAATAGCTTTACCCTTTCCTTTGAAAGTGGAGGGCATCTTCCCTTTACTACCACCTTTCTTGAACTTCCCCTTACTATTTTATATCCTTGGAGGTGCTAACATTTAGTCTCATGTCTCTCTCAGCTTGCACAAGCATCTTGTGCAATTCATGAAGAAAGGTTTCTCATGTTATGCATATTGTAATTTACCCTAAACTTCACATATGCTTTTATTTTCCCCAAGGAATGTTAGACTCGGTCAATAACGAGTTGTTCGGGAATGGTCACCCCTTGCAATTTAAGAGTATCGACATGCTCAATCAATTTGAGTACATGAGGGCTAACTTTTGGCCCTCCTTTTTGGTTCATGTCGAATAATGTGGAAACCGTCTTATATTGTAAGATCCTAGGAGCTTGTGAAAAACATGATCACAAGCTAGACATAGATCTCATAGGCCGTGCTCATCTTATGGCACTCCTTTGGACATTGGCTTCCAATGAGAAGATCAAAACGTTTTTGATCACGGCGGACTCTTTGTGGCTAGCCTCATAGGCTCGCCTTGCGTGGCGGTTGACCTTTCATTAGGTGTGGTGGGAGAGGCCTTGGCAAGGTAACGAAACCTGTCGTCACCCGCCGCGGCCAAGTGGAGTTGCATATCCCAATTGATAAAATTAGCGCCATTCTTTTCTAACTTGCATCGATCCATAAAGGATCGAAGTTATGAGACATTCATGAGAATTGGAGCATAGGTGGTGGTGGATGAATTAGCATTTGCCATTGCGAATAAACAATTATGACTACAAATTTTAAAGACATAAAGGAAATGTCAACATTTATCATTTTAAATACTTGTAAACATTTTAAACAAGTTTTAACATTTAAATAGTGACCTCTACCCAACTATTATAAATGATTCCGAGATCCAAATTCATATCAACTTGGGCACGGTAAGCCGATTCATCCCTCATTAACATAATTCGGTGGATTAACTCTTTAATCGATTCTACATTAGAACTCTCGGTCGATAATATTACTTTAATATTTATCTTAAGCCCGGAACACATGCGGCTACGGTCGCGAATACTTCCGTTGAGCTCAATCCAAATTTCGAAATAATAACATTTATTACCCCACTTACCCAACGTAACAAGTTTAGCACCCCGGTGAGCCGAGCCTACTTCCTTGCGAAATTGGGATTCATGGGTTCTAACATTTGGTAAGGCTTGATCTCAATTATTTATTATGAGAGGTCTTGTCAATTTATTATCTATCTCGTTTAAGTGAACTAAATCGATGAATTAACGATAATTTTAATTGACACGGTCGAATACTCGATAAATATGCATGTCATGTTATGGCGATTTGGCAATGCATGCAAACATATTAAATAAAAATGCAAGCATAAAAATAAAACTCCTAGTATGGCCTTTCCTAGAATAGAAAATCATATAATCTATTACAAGTTCGGAAACCAACTCCTTTGGTCCCTTGAACTTCATAAGCACGCCTCCCAAGGTCACCGTCTCTCTCTCGGAACTCCTTTCCGAATGGCACCGTCTTTGGGAAACTCCGGTTTTACAATTAGTTACAAAATATATAATAAAATTACAATAATTTCCTATTATACATTTGTAAGATAAAATAATACAATAACAGTGATTCGAGATCACATTAAATTACAACCGAATCAATATTCCCTTACATTTCGGGCAATATCGATTAAAACTAAGGCCATACAAGGAAAAATTACATAATTCCAAATTACATAAACCAAAATATGACATTCATAAATTGAAAATATGACATTCATAAATTGAAAATATGACATTCATAAATAAAATGCAGCATTATAATATGTACAAAACATGCTCATGTTAAATGCCAAATCGCACTAATTAACGGTTTATATCGAATATAACCTGGTTTTACGGAAATGCGTGATAATAACACTTTAAAATCACCAAACAATACTTAAATCATATTTAAGTCCAAGTTAATTATCCCAACTCATTTAGGCCTCAAAAATTAGTCATCACTCAATTTTTGACAATAATTCAACTTGTTGTTATATAATTGCTCATATTAGACTTTTAAAATCATATTTTAATCAAATAAATCCAAATTTAATTACAATAATTTCAAAATTCGAATTTTAAATTTTTGTACATTCTGGAACATTTCCATGACACTCATAATGTCAAAAATCATGGTTTAAAAATTTCGAATCGGTTTAGAGAAAAATGGTTGCGCTTTATCGGTTTTATCAAATAAAATACATAAAGCATGCAAAAATTAATCATATTAAATTTTAAACTTTAGATCTGAAATTTGGGACATTTATGCAACCAGGAACAATTTTCTCTTGACATGAATAATATTTTAGCTATATATGTTTAATTAGTCACTATTTATGCCATTTTTACATTAAAAATTCATAAATCATGCAAGACAAATCACATTAGTCTGAAATTTTCCAGTCTTACAGGAACACATGCATGTGACAACATACTAAAATTTCCTCATCAGATTCAAATCGGAAGTATATTAGCTAAATTAGTCACTATTTATGCCATTTTTACATTAAAAATCCATAAATCATGTTAGACAAATCATATCAGTCTGAAATTTTCCAGTCTGACAGGAAAACATGCATGTGACAACATACTAAAATTTCATCATCAGATTCAAATCGGAAGTATATCAGCTAAATTAGTCACTATTTATGCCATTTTTACATTAAAAATCCATAAATCATGCTAGACAAATCATATCAGTCTGAAATTTTCCAGTCTGACAGGAAAACATGCATGTGACAACATACTAAAAATTCATTGTCAGATTCAAAGCGGAAGTATTTTTAACCATTTGACCTTTATTTATTTCATTTTATCATATAAAAATCATAAATCATACGAAATACGTCCACTTCACACGAAATTTTACATACAGTAAGTAAAATGCATGTGTGATATTGTGTAAAAATTTCAAGGTCAGAAGATAAGTCTAACTATTTTTAGCATTTTAAACATCATTTTACTCATTAAAATGTGATAAAAACACTAAAAATCATATTTGAGCACTAAAAATTTCCATAAATCATCAAAATGACCTAAAATCATATTAGGACCAGAATATATTGACATGCAAATAACTTTGTGATTTTATCTTATAAAACACAAATTACTAGTTTTCTTTAAGTTACCATAACTCGAAAAAACTATAAATCGATTATGCATGCAACAACCTTGGCTCTGATACCACTTGTAAGTTTCTTAAACTCGATATTAGACACTTCTAATATCATTATACATTTAGTTTACTCTTAAACTAAATAAATCTTATGCATGCATAACTAGATATAAAAGGAAAGAACCATTTCTTACATTGATTATATGGAAATGGGCACAATATTTGAACTCCTTTCAAATATTGATCTTGAGCTAGTAAGATGAGGATGAATTCCAAGTTTCAAATTAGAAACTCTCCAATTAGTTGCACCCAAGACTACCCTTAATCTCTACAAAATAATACTACACTAGTATTAAATGTAGTAACCCTTTAAAATGATCTAATAACTCTTAATACTACACTAGTATATTATTAGAGAATATGAACTCTAAGTTTTATGTAAACTTCTTAAGTTTAGTGAGATGTTAGAGAGAAGAAATGATTTTGCATGAGTGAATTATATGAGGTAGAGTGTAGTATAAATAAGAGGAAAATCAAGCCCTCTCTTGGCTTGAGAGAACCGGTCACATACACCCACCCACATGGGTGGGGTGTTGTCATTTTCACATTGTTCTTAACAATGTTAGGTTGAGTGTATGGGTCATTGTAGTAATCATTTGTTCTAATTCTTAATTAGAATAAAATTACAAACTAAAAACCTACCCACCATCACCACAAAACCGGTACACCCATTAAATGGGTGTCCATTTTATTTTTGCAATTTGTCATTTGTCACAAGTGTGACATGTGACATGTAACATGTAATTTAGGCTTATAAATGTGCATTTAACCAATTTAAATGCAATTTCATAACAAATAAATTAGACTTAACATTTTAAGTCACATTTTATAATTACATGTAAATAAAATGGGTCCTCTCATATTTGGTTAAAATAATCTACAACAATTTGTAATTATAATTAACCAAATTAACTTATCTCAAATGTTTCATAAACATAATGCATTCTTAGTAATATAACAATTAAATTACCAAAATGAATCTTATTTAATCATATTACAATAAGATATATTTCTCACTCACAATTTAAACTTGGTTCATTTTAAGGGATTAATTAATCTGTATCACTATACAATTAATTAATGTACATGATTAGGGGATTGTCCTTTAGGTGTGACCTCAAGGGATCAACTGATCACCACCGTCATACGACAGTAACGTCAAACTCAATTGAGCCAATCGTTACCGATTTATGTTGACCAGTTGACTATAATATTCATCATCCCTTTGTATTCTTATTATTGAGATTTAATTATGTGATCGCACTATTGTTGAGGACATTTACTCCAACAATTTGTGCTTTGTTAAGCCATTTTATGAGCTAATATCGTCTTCTAGGCGAATTCCTGTGTTCTAACTTGTTTTGTAGGGAAAGTGACGTTTCTACGCCATTTTTCTATATTTCAGAGCATTTGCCTAGAACCCGACGATTTGAAGATGCAAGCTTGACCGTGTGTAAGGCATTTCGAGAAGGTTCACTAACTTAAGGGAGAGAAGAAGCAAAGACGGTTTTGTAGTTGTCGGAAGACCAATCAATTAGACGGGAGAATTCATCGCTTTACATCATATCCAAGCAACAAACCCGATTGTAGAGTCAACGGGGATGTTGTAAGTCAAGTCAAAGTGAAGGAAGTTGAAGAGTTAGTCAAGAGCTTCCAGAAGACGACTTACCCGATCGGGTAAGTAGTGTACCCGATCGGGTATTCCTGCTGCTCCAAGCATTGCGGCACCTTCATCCTATTTTTGACCTATGTATTTATTGCCCGACCTCTTCTCCACGAAACCCTAATAGTATAAATAGATGCTCAAGGATCATACACTAGCATATCATATATACATCCATCATACATTTTCTTACACAATCTTGTCTTATATTTCTTTTTAGCTTTGGTCTTTCTAGTTTAGATTCTTTTCTATTTTTGTCTTTTGTTCTAGTTTACTTTCGTCTATTTCATATCAAAACATTAGCCTAGTTCAATATAGAATTTCAATCTTTGTATCTACTAGTTGGGTTCAAGAGTTGTAATTCAAAGTACGGTACTTCTATGCGAGGGATTTTTATTATTGTTATCGCTTTCATCGTTGATCGTCACCTAGGTATTCCTAATTTATCCTTTGCTTATTGTTCTTTATTGCTTTCCATTTGATTGTCATTTTCTATTTCATTAGATTCATTTTCATGTTGTTATAATCATAGTTTCATTGCATAGATTGTCGTATAGCGTCGTTATTATCGCCACATAGAGAGTCTAAATTATTGTCGAAATCAACTAAATATGCTTATCCTAACTTTCATTGTTAATATCAACATAACCATGAGTGAGTAGTCACCTTTCTAGGGTGTAGGGTAGCCATGTTAGACTGATTAAAATATGATAATTGGATAAAGGAAATTGTGCTTTTAAAACATTGTGTCTATGCATGTTTGGACTTTAACAATAGTTGACAATTCTTGATCACAATCTTTGACTAGTATGGAATTCTTTTCCAAGGTAGATATACAGAAATTGAATAGACAAAGCGTGACATAGTGGATTAAGACCTAGTAAGTCGCACTAAAAGCCTGCTAGACCATCTGATCTATGATTGTAATGAACACACCATTCTTACGAACGCTCAATGAATTATTTGCATATCCTAAATCCAATTTCATCAATATATCAATCTACATGTGTGAACCTATTTCCCTAGATGTTTCTCATTATTGTTAATTTATCGTTTGCTTTATTGTTTTCATTTCAATTTGTTTTTATTTTGTTTTTATGCCTTTCGTTAGTATAGACATCACAAATTCCAATACCCAGAAAATCATTAGATAAAACTCAATTGTGAGACGATTCACAATCCATAGGAAACACCATCTCCCTGAGGATCGACCCCTACTTCCCTAATTACATTAATTTGTTATTAGCCTAGTCTGGGTAATTTATCTTTGTATCGGGCTTGCGACATGCACGATCAAATTTTGGCGCCGTTGCCGGGGAGCACGGTTTAGTTTTCCTTTTTATTGTGATTTCTATCACGATTAGTTTTATCTAGTCTTTAGGACTGAAATTCCTTTAGACCTCTCTTGATTTTTCATCTTAGCTTTTCTATCTTATGCCCTGATCTTCTAGACTAGGGATCCCTATTCCTTTAGACCCCGAACTAGAAAGAACTCTGCATAGGAAATTAAAGCTATTCAACGAAATTTCAAAAGCTTCTGACATTTCAAGTTTAGATCGTATTCGTGAGAAATACTCTGATATCTTACCTAATCTTGAAGGAGAAGAAGATCCATTTTCATCTCCATTTCCGAAAACCAATCAACTTTCAACCAACATTCCATCTTCATCCTCGCAACCAAAAATGGTTCGACTTTCCGACCATTCTAAACCCACTGCTGATACACTTCCAAAGGGTATCGCTACACCTCAAATTACAGCTCAAAATTTCGAAATCAAACCTGCCTTCATCAATTTAATAGAAAGAAATCAATTTGGAGGCAATGCCACAGAAGATCCTAACCTTCATATCCAAAACTTCTGTGACTATTGCTCCAGGATTTGACAAACTGGAGTATCCCAAGAACAGATTAGGGAAATGCTCTCTCCCTCCTCTTTAAGAGGAAAGGCAAAACTCTGGATCAATAGTCTTGACCGAGTTGCCCTAGGAATAGTTGATTGGGATGGTCTAGCTCTTGTTTTCTATCAAAAGTACTTCCCACCAGAACGAACCGCGCTCTTACGAAGTCAAATTACTGGATTCCGTCAGAGAGGCGACGAAAGCCTTTATGAGGCATGGGAAAGATATAAAGAATTACAAAGAGAATGTCCTCATCATGGCCTTGATTCATGGTTCCTGGCTATCACATTCTACAACGGTTGTTGTGGCGAATCACGTCGTATCCTCGACTCCGCTAACAATGGTCGTTTCGATCAAATCGATGTAGAGATAGCTAGTGCGACTATCGAGTCAATGGCAATCCACGATTCTCAGTATAGCAACTCGCGTGCTATACCGCTCAAAGCCAAGCAGGATGATTCGAGTAAAGTAGCACTCCTGGAAGCCCAATTAGCCCTTCTGCAGCAACAAGTAGGAAGCTCTTCCCAATCCAAGGAGCATATCAACGTCACTAACCACGTAGTGGTATGTGAGACATGTGGGATTGGAGGGCATAGTTTTCAAGATTGTAGAAGTTCAATAGAGCAAGTCAATGCCTATCAAGGATATAGGCAAGGCAACGCTTTCTCAAACTTCTATAACGAAAACACAAAAAACCACCCATTTTTGTCCTACAAAAGTACCAACGTTCAAAATCCCCACCAACAAATCTAACAACCATTCATACCACACCAACAAAAGCCTTACAATCCACCTGGTTTTCAAAACCAGAGACCTTCATTCCAACCTAACTTCAATCAGCCATACCAAACTCAACACCAACCACCTCAAATTCAAGGCCAACCAAATGACTCAAGTTTGAGCAAAATTGAATCTATGCTTCTACAAGTTGTTCAAAACCAGGATTCAATGTTTGCTCAATTTCAAAAGAATGATCAAGCAAAAGATGTTGCCATCAAGATGCTTGAAACTCAAATGGCCCAATTGGCTACCTCTATTACCCAAAGAAAACAAGGCCAACTCCCACCTCATGGTGAACAACCGAGGGACACCGCTAATGCTATCACCCTTAGGAGTGGTACCACTTATACGGAACCTCAGCAACACAAAGAACCAACAGTTGAGCCTTCACAAGTAGAAAGCCAAAAAGAAACCCAACCATTCACCGCTAAGGAAGCGGAAGACAAATCTGAAAAGAAGGATGAACTTGAAAAGGAACCCATCAAAATTCAAGTTCCATTTCCCCAGCGTTTGAGGAGAAATCATAAGGAAACCCAATTCGGTAAATTCATGGAAGTTGTCAAAAACCTCCAAGTAACGGTTCCCTTCACTGAATTAATCACTCAAATCCCTTCTTACACGAAATTTATGAAGGATATCTTAACAAAGAAGAGGACTGTGGATGATGTTGAAATCATCGCATTCACCGCCGAATGTAGTGTGTTATTGCAAAATAAGTCCCCTCCTAAGTTAAAGGATCCTGGTAGTTTCTCTATACCTTGCACTATAGGCACCTACACGATTGATAAAGCTTTATGCGATCTAGGTGCTAGTGTGAGCGTTATGCCCTATTCCATTTGCGAAAAATTGAATATGGGAATTCTGAAATGCACAAGTATCACCCTGCAAATGGCAGATCGTTCTCTAAAACAACCTATGGGAGTTTTAGAAGATGTACCTGCTAGAGTAGGAAAGTTTTTCATTCCGGTCGATTTTATAGTGTTAGATATGGCAGAAGATTCGCAAATCCCTATCATTCTGGGAAGGCCATTTCTACACACTGCGGGAGCAGTAATCGATGTCAAGAATGGAAAATTGACATTAGAGGTAGGTGATGATAAAGTCACCTACAACTTAAACAGTGCAATGAAGAGCCCTATGCTTGAAGAGCCTTGCTGTTTTCTTGACATTGTCGACTCAATCATTGATGAATCTCTGTACCCATCAATAATTGAGGATCCTTTAGAAGCAATTTTATTGTTAGAGGATATCTCTGAGAATGACAATTTTGAGATCAGTGAGCTGGAAAGGGACTTGACTGGTAAAGAGATACAGTCCGAAGAAGTTGAGGAGTTCATAAGCTTAATTGATGCTCCTGCTAAGGGAGAAGTACATAAACCTGAACTTAAACCTCTTCCCTCAAATCTAAAATATGCTTTTTTAGATGAGTCTGAATATTGCCCGGTCATAGTGAGTGCTCTTCTAGATGAAAATCAGTTAAACTCACTATTGACTGTTTTGAGAAAACATAAAAAGGCAATAGGCTATAAACTTGAAGACCTCACAGGCATAAGCCCCGACTTTTGCATGCATAGAATCAACTTAGAAGAAGGCCAAAGACCTTGTGTTCAAGGTCAACGCCGTCTTAATCCCAACATGCAAGAGGTAGTTAAAGCTGAAGTTCTGAAATTGCTAGATGCTGGCATAATCTATGCAATTTCTGACTCAAAATGGGTTAGCCCTGTCCAAGTTGTTCCCAAGAAAGGAGGAACAACAGTAGTCAAGAATGAGAAGAATGAGCTCATCCCCACAAGGATTGTGACGGGATGGCGTATGTGCATCGACTACAGGAAGTTGAATCAATCAACTAGAAAAGATCACTATCCTCTGCCCTTCATTGATCAAATGTTAGAGAGGTTAGCTTGCCACAAATATTTCTGTTATTTAGATGGTTACTCAGGATTTTTCCAAATTCCTATCCACCCTGAGGACCAAGAGAAAACCACCTTCACCTGTCCCTATGGCACTTTTGCTTATCGCCGAATGCCATTTGGCTTGTGTAATGCACCTGCAACTTTCCAGCGTTGCATGACTAGTATTTTTTCCGATTTTGTTGAGACTATCATGGAAGTATTTATGGACGACTTTAGCGTCTATGGCATTTCCTTTGATAGCTGTTTGACAAATCTGTCTAAAGTGCTAAAACGCTGTGAAGAAGTCGACCTTGTTCTCAACTGGGAAAAGTGTCACTTCATGGTGAACGAAGGTGTAGTTTTAGGACACATCATTTCTGAAAGAGGTATTGAAGTGGATCGAGCTAAGATCCAAGTTATTGAGCAACTGCCACCACCTGCTAATGTAAAAGGAATCAGGAGTTTCCTTGGCCACGCCGGTTTTTACCGACGGTTTATTAAAGATTTTTCTAAAATAGCCAAGCCCCTGACTGAGCTCCTTTTTAAGGATGCGCCTTTTAATTTCACGAAGGAATGCCTTGAGGCATTCAACAAAATCAAACGCGCTCTAATCACCGCACCTATAATCCAGTCACCTGATTGGAATCTTCCATTTGAGCTTATGTGCGATGCGAGTGATTACGCCGTTGGAGTTGTTTTGGGGCAAAGAAAGGAAAAGTTCCTTCATGCTATTTACTATGCTAGTAAAACTTAGATCCTGCCCAAATCAACTATGCCACTACTGAAAAAGAACTTCTTGCCATTGTCTATGCCTTAGACAAATTCCGTTCTTACCTTATAGGATCGAAAGTCATTGTTTACACTGACCATGCTGCTTTGAAATATCTGCTTTCAAAGAAAGAGGCAAAACCTCGGCTTATCCGATGGATTTTACTCCTTCAAGAGTTTGATCTAGAGATCCGGGATAAGAAAAGGAGCAGAAAATGTAGTCGCTGACCATCTTTCAAGGATAAGAGTAACTGAAATAGGACTGCCAACACCCATTAATGATTCGTTTGCTGATGATTCATTAATGGCGATTACTGACTCTTCTCCTTGGTATGCTGATATGGCCAACTTTCTCGTCAGTCGACAGCTACCTTCTGACCTTTCTTATAACCAAAGGAAGCGATTTTTGCATGATGCAAAATTCTTCGTTTGGGATGACCCTTATCTTTTCAAGCAATGTTCGGATGGTCTTTATAGACGATGTATCCCTCAGTGGGAAGTTAAAGGAGTTTTAGAAGGATGCCACTCATCTGCTTATGGTGGTCATCATGGTCCGTCCAAGACCGTAGCCAAAGTCTTACAATCCGGGTTTTTCTGGCCCTCGATGTTTAAAGATTCAAAAGATTTTGTTATGGCTTGTGACGCTTGTCAACGAATGGGTCAAATATCCAAGAGACATGAGATGCCTCAAAATGGCATATTAGAAGTTGAAATATTCGATGTCTGGGGTATTGACTATCAAGGACCATTCCCTTCTTCTAACGGAAATCGTTACATCTTAGTCGCTGTTGACTATGTTTCCAAGTGGGTAGAAGCAATCGCCACTCCCACTAATGATGCTAGAGCTGTGATACGGCTATTTAAGAAGATCATCTTTCCACGTTTTGGTGTACCCAGAGCCGTGATTAGTGATCGGGGAACTCACTTTGGAGAAAAGCAGTTAGATACTCTGCTTGCTAAATATGGTGTGTATCACAGACGAGGATTAGCCTACCATCCTCAGACCAGCGGTCAAGTAGAAGTCTCAAATAGAGAGTTGAAAACAATTCTTCAGAAAGTAGTCTCAAGATCTAGAACTGATTGGAGTAATAAGCTCGATGACACCTTGTGGGCTTATCGTACAGCTTTCAAAACCCCGATTGGAACATCTCCTTATCGATTGGTTTATGGAAAGGCCTGTCATCTTCCTGTCGAGTTAGAGTATAAAGCTTACTGGGCTATCAAAGAACTAAATTTAGACACTAAGCTTAGCGCTGATAGGAGACTCTTGCAACTCAATGAGCTAGAGGAATTTCGTTTGCAAGCTTATGAGAATTCTAGGATCTATAAGGAGAAAACGAAGCGTTGGCACGACAAGAGGATAATTAAGAAAGAATTTAATGTCGGTGACCAAGTACTTCTTTTCAACTCCCGTCTGAAAATTTTTCCGGGAAAACTTCGTTCCCGATGGTCTGGACCATTCACTGTCACATATGTGAGCAAGTACGGCTATGTGGAACTAATGACTAGCAATGGTGAGAAATTCAAAGTTAATGGACACAGACTGAAACTCTATTATAGCAATTCTATCATCGGATGTTTAGATATTGTCTATACGGAGCGTCCATCCTCAACCCAATGATTTCATGGAAAAATTCGTCAAGCAAGACGTTAAACAAGCGCTTCTCGGGAGGCAACCCGTGTTTTTCCCTTTTTGCATTTTTATTTTTGTTTTTCCCTTTTACGTTGTTTTGTTAGATTTCTTTGCAGATGAAAGAGTTTTTGAAGAATCTTTAACGACCTTCCTTGTCAAAAGTCCAAAAGACTAGCTTGGGGGAGTCCGCACTGACTAAGTAAGCTTCATTCTTCTTTCATTTTTCCTTTCTTCCCATTAAGCGTCTCATTGCATATTTAGCTTTTGTGCTCACATTGAGGACAATGTGATGTTTAGCTTGGGGGAGGGATTGCATATTTCCCATTTTGTATTTTAGCTATATTTTTCAAATTTTGAATAAAAGAAAGAGAAGATTTTTGAGAAAATTTAAATTTTTTTAACACAATTGAATGCTTTTCATGCTTTGCTTGCTTGTTTACTATGCTATCATGTTACATTTCCCAAACTTAGAGCTTTCAAAAGATAATGATTCAAATATTCATTGAATTGTGCATACATGGGGAAGTCTTGTACACAGTAGGCATGGAACGAATCTATAGATGAGTACGCTTGATCTTGACATTTGGTAAACTACATATATTGTAAGGTAGAACCTCCTTAGACTGGTACATTCATACCCAGTCTCATTTAGGTGTGTGTAGTTCTCCTTGTGATGTGTGTCATGTTAAAACGCATAAGTATGGTTCTCACTTCATTTCTATAAGCATTGCATTCATAATTCACTAAGATTTGAAGCCTTTTTACTTTAATTTGCCCTTCAAAATTAGCCCCTTCATACAAGTGCTTTACAAAATAATAGCTACAAATAAAAACTGCCTACCTTTTGAGCTAGTAGCTAGACTATGGTGTGTGGGTGCTCTTTTGAGAAGATTTGTTCTTATCTGTCAAAGTGAATTGGGAAAACGAAAAGTTCAAGAAGTGAAGTTGTGTTTAGAAAAGAAAAATGAAAAAAAGAGAATCGAAAAATCGAAAAAGAAAAAAAAAGAAAGAAAAGAAATAAAAGAAGAAGTTGTGAGTATCTCCTAAAAAAGTCAATATATAGAAGGAGTTCACTCTTGTGTTTCGTGTGGAAAAAGCCAAATTGTTACTTCTGGCTTCATCATTCGTTTTCTGGGAATTAATCGAAAGTTTGGATTAAGTTTTCATTTATCATTGGTCAGTTGCTAGCTCACTATAATCTTCACATGACCATAACTATTTGTCCACCTTCCACCCATTTCCCAAAGCCTTCTTCTCATTTTTCGGCTTCTTTTCTATGTGCATTGTGATCTTTGACTTGTGTTTTGAATTGTTTACCATATTAGACTGCGGACACATTTTCATAAGTCGTAGATAGGTGAGTGTCTCAAAAACATTTACACATAAAGAAATCACCTTTTTGCATACATTGAGTGTTCGAGTGTACCGTGAGAGTCCATTTGTCAAAAGATCATGCAAGAGCCGAAAATCTGTAGTGAAATTCTTTGTGCTACGCCGTTATGTAAATCTCAGCCATGTCTATGTATCATTCTTGCCCACGTTGCTTTTGGGTTATGATTCATTATGTTTTCAAAGCTTTATATTGAGATTTGTTTCATGATGGTCTAGTAGCCAATGCTTGCAGCCTTGTCCTGGTATTGTTTGTTATGTTTGCTTGAGGACAAGCAAAGGTTTAGCTTGGGGGAGTTTGATAAATGAATATTTGTATGATTTTAACCCCCACTTTAGCTCGGTTTTGTTTGTCATTTGTGCTTTGTTAAGCCATTTTATGAGCTAATATCGTCTTCTAGGCGATTTCCTGTGTTCTAACTTGTTTTGTAGGGAAAGTGACGTTTCTACGCCCTTTTTCTATATTTCCGAGCATTTGCCTAGAACCCGACGATTTGAAGATGCAAGCTTGACCGTGTGTAAGGCATTTCGAGAAGGTTCACTAACTTAAGGGAGAGAAGAAGCAAAGACGGTTTTGTAGTTGTCGGAAGACCAATCAATTAGATGGGAGAATTCATCGCTTTACATCATATCCAAGCAACAAACCCGATTGTAGAGTCAAGGGGGATGTTGTAAGTCAAGTCAAAACGAAGGAAGTTGAAGAGTTAGTCAAGAGCTTCCAGAAGACGACTTACCCGATCGGGTAAGTGGTGTACCCGATCGGGTATTCCTGCTGCTCCAAGCATTGCGGCTCCTTCATCCTATTTTTGACCTATGTATTTATTGCCCGACCTCTTCTCCACGAAACCCTAATACTATAAATAGATGCTCAAGGATCATACACTTTCACATCATATATACATCCATCACACACTCTCTTACATAATCTAGTCTTATATTTCTTTTTAGCTTTAGTCTTTCTAGTTTAGATTCTCTTCTACTTTTGTCTTTTGTTCTTAGTTTATTTCTGTCCATTTCCTATCAAAACATTAGCTTAGTTCAATAAGAATTTCAATCTTTGTATCTACTAGTTGGGTTCAAGAGTTGTAATTCAAAGTACGGTATTTCTATGCAAGGGATTTCTATTATTGTTATAACTTTCATCGTTGATCGTCACCTAGGTATTCCTAATTTATCCTTTGCTTATTGTTCTTTATTGCTTTCCATTTGATTGTCATTTTCTATTTCATTAGATTCATTTTCATGTTGTTATAATCATAGTTTCATTGCTTAGAGTGTCGTATAGCGTCGTTATTATCGCCACATAGAGAGTCTAAATTATTGTCAAAATCAACTAAATATGCCTATCTTAACTTTCATTGTTAATATCATCTTAGTCATAAACATAATCATGAGTGAGTAGTCACCTTTCTAGGGAGTAGGGTAGCCATGTTAGATTGATTAAAAGATGATAATTGGATAAAGGAAATTGTGCTTTTAAAAACATTGTGTATATGCATGTTTGGACTTTAACGATAGTTGACGATTCTTGATCACAATCATTGACTAGTATGGAATTCTTCTCCAAGGTAGATATACAGGAATTGAATAGACAAAGCGTGACATAGTGGATTAAGACCTAGTAAATCGCACTAAAAGCCTGCTAGACCATCTGATCTATGATTGTAATGAACACACCATTCTTACGAACGCTCAATGAATTCTTTGCATATCCCAAATCCAATTTCATCAATATGTCAATCTACATGTGTGAACCTATTTCCCTAGATGCTTCTCATTATTGTTAATTTATCATTTGCTTTATCGTTTTCATTTCAGTTTGTTTTTATTTTGTTTTTATGCCATTCGTTAGTTTAGACATCACAAATTCCAATACCCCGAAAATCATTAGATAAAACTCAATTGTGAGACGATTCACAATCCATAGGAAACACCATCTCCCTGAGGATCGACCCCTACTTCCCTAATTACATTAATTTGTTATTAGCCTAGTCTGGGTAATTTATCTTTGTATCGGGCTTGCGACAGGCACGATCAAACACTCCTATTAGATGCACTCAAGACAAACTCTAAAATGCTACAAAATACTACACTAGTATGATATTTGTAGTAGCCCTTAAAATAAGATTAATATAACTATTACTACTCTTAGTAATCTTGTATTAATATAAGAACTTAGTTTTATTCTCAACTTCTCAAGTTGGTTTTTGTGAGAATTTTGTAGAGAGATGTATTAAAAAATGATCAAAATCAAGTAGCGAATAAAGAGGAGAAAAACTCCTCTTAAGGACACCACCAACCGGCTACACTAGCACATGGGGGAGGGTGAGCATGCTTTTGTCTTCACAATGCATTAGTGTAGGGCTAGGCTTAGGTAGGTAATTATTTTGTCTAATTCTTAATTAGACCAACTATAATTACCTAAATCCTACCCTAATACCCACCACAAACCGGTGCACCATGCATAAAATGGGTGTCCATTTTATCTTTGTAATTTGTCATTTGTCACACATGTGACATGTAACATGTAATTTAGCTTACAAATGTGCATTTAACTAATTTTAATGCAATTTCATAACAAATAAATTAGACTTAATATTTTAAGTCATATTTTATAATTACATGTAAATAAAATGGGTCATCTCATATTTGGTTAATATAATCTAAAATAATTTGTAATTATAATCAACCAATTTTGCTTATCTCAAATGTTTCATAAACATAATGCATTCTTAGTAATATAACAATTAAATTACTAAAATGAAGCTTATTTAATCATATTACAATAAGATATATTTCTCACTTACAATATAAACTTTGTTCAATTTAAGGGATTAATTAATCTGTATCACTATACAATTAATTAATGTACATGATTAAGAGATTGCCCTTTAGGTGTGACCTCAAGGGATCAACTGATCATCACCGTCATACGACAGTAACGTCAAATTCAATTGAGCCAATCGTTACCGATTTATGTTAACCAGTTGACTAGAATATTCATCATCCTTTTGCATTCTTATTATTGAGATTTAATTATGTGATAGCACTATTATTGAGGACATTTACTCCAACACTTTTTTCTCTTAATCATTGACCCGAAAATGAACCGGACTCGAAATAACCCGGCCCATTGACCGAAAGTCCAAAACTGACCCGATCAACTTACCCAAAAATGCCGAACCCAAAACAACCAGGCCTGACCCGAAGTAGCCCGATAATATTTTTGACCAGATCCGATTGACTCGTTTGTCAGGTCTACTCGTAACTGACCCGACCCGAAAATAATGACCTGATCTGAAACCACCAAATCCGAAAATTATATGATAAAACATGATTCTAATTGAACCGAAAAAGACAAAAAATGGTTTTTTCTCTCTTATTCATTGACCCAAAAATAATCCGACCCAAAATAACCCGACGCGTTTGACCCGAAACACACCCGGCCGAAAACCCTTAAATGATTTGACCCGAATTAACCTGAAATTAATGAGAGATTTGAATTGACCTGCCTCGAACGGGTGTGACACTCCGCGATAATGAAATACAGTAAACGTATATATAGATTTGTAGCGGAAATACGAGATTTTAAAAGCTTTAAAGGCAAAACCGCGAGAGTCACTATATATTATAAAACCGAAACTTACTTAAGAAATCTTTTATACAAAACTGTAACTTAAATAAAGACAAGGGATCCCGATCCCTCGGCAAGTACATAAATAAAATAGAAAGAACTAATATCAACTATAACGCTAAAAGTGATTCGTTGTAAGTACAACGCTAGCTAGCTCACTCGTCAAAATCTCCTGCGAACACCAACATGTAACTTGTTCATTCATTAAAAATGAATGTCACAGTCAGTGAGCAGTAACTCGGGGTTCTCCCAGCAATATCTCATGAAAACAAACATGATTAAAGCATATAAGCATACATTATCATTCATGTATAAATATCATGCCAAATACAACGATAACATTTCATAGAACCGATATAAGCATGTGAAAAGTAACAACGATATAATTATCATATAAACAAGAGTGGGGAAGACTCACCTTGGCAACTATATCGCTACTAACGACTTGCATCTCACCGCTACTAACCATATAATCGAAGAGGTTGGAGACGTGACACACAAGATAATAATAGGCATCCAACTATCCAATAAACATCCAACAAACCATCATGTGAATCAAACATACTCTCTTGGTAATTAATGACACGCACTAGCATATGTACTTTGCAAGACAGGTCGAATGCAAGTTCACGGGATAAACATTACCCTGAACCGTAAGCGATAAACATTTCGCATACTCATGACCAAGATGAACAATTCCACGGGATAAATGTTTCCCTGAACCATACACGACAAATATTTCGTATGCGTATGACTTTAATCCTCCCGGTGGGACGACAAGAAAGAAGTCCTAGTCTAAAGCTGGTGACGCGGGTTTTTGTTGCCCTTCCCCGGTCAAAAAAAAATTTATAACTCAACTAACCTAATGTAGTAGTGGTAGTCGAGGTCGATCCACAAGGAGATCAAGAGTCGAGTACTAGTTCGTCTCAAATTAAAAGCTAGCCACGCAAATCACAAGGTGGTAGAAATTAAGGTAAGTAACTAAACTAATAACTAACTAAGGCTAATAAACAAAGTAGACAAGGATAAGAAAAAGGGGTCTAAACAATAAAGAACAGTCTAGGATCCGGTTAAGTCGTCAATTCGATTCTTTCCCGCCTCAAGTTCCCTACAGAAGTCACGATTCAACAAGTTTAGGTGGGATAATGTCTCTAAAATACATATAAGCCCTCCCGAGTCTTATAAGCCTCCTAAACCACTATGAGTCCCACTCCCATGGATAACCCTTACGCGATTTTACGGAATTTGCCCGACAACCAAATCCCGACTCCAACCTCTCCCACTCCCGCGGATGAAAGGTCAAGGTCAATTGATTAAAAAAAAGTCTCTAAACTAAGGTCCGACTCCCACCGATAACCGAAGTTAAGTAGATGAACCAAAATCTACCCGTATCTGCTAACCAAGACCCAAATCCCGTTGATAGCCCAAGTTACCCAAGAACGGCCAAACTCCCGTTGATATTGCCCCAAATAGTTGAATCAGGTCGAAAAAGGAAAAAAAAATCACTTAAACAAAAACTCAACATTATTAACCCACATCATATAAAATAGGAACCTACTACGGACACGTAACCGTCATGAGACAAAACCGGACCCTAGAAGGGTAAACTACTCACTAATAATTAACAAATTAACACTAAACTGTTGTGAAATAAACTGTTGCATTCACTAAACTCTCATTTGTATAGATAAAAGAAACCTCTTGTCATTTCTTAGACATATTCATTTGGGGCTTGCGATATATCGTTGATGTTTTATAACGAATTGTCGACGTTTTTTGTACATTTGACCAAAATACCCTTGTCATAAATCTAGAGGGCGCTCTCTCTTCTCTCTCAAAAATCTCCCAAACAAACTTAAATTAACAATTTTTTTTATAAAAAAAATACAACATTTTAAGATCGAAATAATTGTCGGGCGACCAATCATCGTGCAAATTAACTTATTTATAAGCTATCGAATTGTAATACGTTCGAATCCGCATGACATTTCATAAATGTGTTCATCCTTCTATCTCCAATATGCATTAACGCAATTAATATGTTAAAAACATTGGAAAACAACTAAGAACGCGCAGAAAAAATTGCCATTTAATACGAAAATCTCAAAATTAAATTTTAAAATACGAACCACGGATAGACATCTATCTATACTATATATTAAATCCTCAAATCAAGGGACTTCTATGTAATTAAATAAAGTTATACAAATTAATGATACTATATAGTTTTTAATCGATAGCGGTGTGTGATAGGCCTGATCAAGGGATTTCAATGTAAATATTATATAATTTTAGTTGAAGTATAAATTTAGAAAATATCAAAATAGGGTGATTTTCCTTAAAATAAACATGTCCCACTTATGGTAGAACATAGTAGCATAAAATTTACATAAAATTAAAAATTTATAATTATTTAACTTACACATATTATTTTGGAAACTGTTAAAAGGTAAATAAATCAAGCCAGGTTTTCAAAAAATATAATATTGCATAATTCTTTTAAATTGATACATATATGTAATATATTTATATAAATATGTGAGCCTCTTAAAATTGCATGTGTACTCAAATTACATGTTTAATCATCAGCTAACCAAATTATAGTAATCACTCAGTTCAATAGTAAAAGTAACAATATTAAAACCGGGAGTAATGAAAGTAATAGAACAATAATGTGAGTAGTGAAATTTTCAATATTAATGCGGCATTAGTGAAAGTATCAATAATTACGGTGGGAGTAGTGAAAGTAACAATAATTACGACAGGAGTAATGAAAGTAATAGTAGTAATAACAAATGTAATAAAAGAAACCATACTAACAATAAAAAAAGTATATATGAAAAATTAGTGTGACAACCCTCGCGATATGGGTATGAAATTAATGGATGATCCTCCATAAAAAAAGCCTCCAAAGTAGAAAGTCTCCTTCTTGTTGCACCCAAGAATCAACCCAAATAATCTCAACTTATTATTAACTAGATAATAAGTAAGACATTATACTACTAATATTATTGTATTACTACACTAGTAATATGGTATGAATATTAGTTTGCATGTGAGTTTTAGAGAGTTGTTGAGTTAGTAAGAGAAGTAAGAAATAAGCATCAAAATGAAGTTATGAAAATTGAACAACTCTTGTTCTATTTAAAGCCAATATGGCCGGCACCCTTAGGCTCCAAAAGAGCTTTATTTTGCTTATTTTTATTCTCATGCAAATGACTTGAGTGTGGGTAAGAGAATGATAATGATCATGTGTCATAACATGTCATAATCACTTGGTGGAGTGTGGAATTGGTAGAGTAAAATCACTAGTGATTTTGTCTACACAAATCTGGTGCACATGAGTCCACAATGGACCATTTTGATTTTTTGATATTTGTCCCATAAATACTTATAATCATATGTTTAATTATCTTGTATAATTAGATGTTAATTTGATCATATAACAATTATATGAAACAAATTAACAAACAATATACACTTAACTTTTAAATGATATTTTACCATTATATCAATATATAATGGGTCCCACAATGCCTAGTTAATTTATTTTACAACTCTTTGTAAATATAATTAACTAATTACCTCTACCTCAAAATATATGCATTACCTCAACTAAATTAATGAATTAACGATTAATCACTAAATTAAACCTTATTTAATCGTATTAAAATAAGACGTAAATTTTATTCAGTCAGTTATCGTATAATTGACTAATAAACTTAAGTGAAATGAGTTCCTAACTCAATTTCCGATAAATAACTCTCGTAACTAAACGTACATATCAAATATATGTAATGCCCTAATTAAACTGTATCGTATACAAATAATTAGTATTTTATTTGGGTCTCATCCTATAGGTGTGACCTAAAGGGATCAGTTGATCACCGCCGTCATATGACAATAACGTCAAACTCTAGTCAGCCGAGCGTTACCGATTTACGTTAATCAACTGACGTGGAGTATCAAAATATACTAATCATGCCACGTATATTCCAAATGAGATTTATTATATAAGTGCACTATTGTGGAGGACACTTACTCCAACAAGATAGACATAAAAGATGGATTCACACATATGAAAGAGCAACAAGCATGTTTCCTCATGAAATTAAGGCAAAGATTACATCTTTTCCTAAATAAACTACAATTAAATCATTAAAACACATATTGAAATCGAGTAGCCCTTCACCGTTACCTTTTTGCGTCTTCACTCGACTTCTAGGTCTTCTTCCACTAAATAGTAATCCTTGTCGGGATCTTGAAGGTCTCCTCCTACATATTCATGTAAGAAGATGACTATTTCACCTTGAGAAAAAGATGAGAAAACGAAAGTGACAAAGACGGTATTTTTATTACCTTAAAAGAAGGAAAGGAGAAGAACTAGCTAAGAATCAATGAATTTGGGTAAGAATTGAGTGAGATATGGTGGGATTTGTATGGAAAAGCTAGAGGTTCAACAATGGTGGTGAGTTAGGGTTTGTGTGTGTTTTGTGAGGTTGAAGAGGAATGAATAGTGAGCTGAAAAATTGAGTGGAAGAATGAATAAGATATGGACCAACTTGAGTGAGTAGAGAATGGGAAAAAGCCCCAACATGTGACCCAAGGCGTAACCCACATGAAATTCCGAGTAGAATCCGATTACGGGCTCGGATTTTCTAAATTAGACACGGAAAATTAAGTTCTATTCTAAATCTAAAATTACGCTAATTAATAATAATATAATATTATTAAAATAAAATATGGTACATTTGCGGGTGTTACAATCACCCCATCTTTTAAAAAGTTTCGCCATCGAAACTTGAGAGTAGAAAACAAAAGTATCAAAGACAAGAATCGGTTTTCAAAATTAACACGAAAGCTTTTACAAGGAAAACATTTATGAAACGAGTTTATTCTCGAAAACGGTTTAAGGAGATTTTTCATAAGTGCGCAACTTTATTTATGGATCACAAGAGTGCCCGTCGCGAACAAGAACTCTAATTATCCAGATTAAATCAAGGTCAAAATAGTGAAATCGGAAATCAAAACTAGCGTTAGTAAGTGCAGGACTAGTCACCAGACGACTCCAATAACGAGTCTGAACATCCAACCAAGCGCAAAATCCAAAGGTGAAAACAAAAGAAATCCATTTTCCCAAAAAGGAGGTACAAAATTCATCTTTTAACTTTTGTGAAACATTAAATTGGAAATACAATATGAAAATTTGGAAGTTTTCTCAAGGATAAATTCAAAATAACAAGACATTACACGAACATAGATCGACTCGAACATCAAAATCACTATTCACGGTACTAAGAGGTACGTCCAACGAGGAAAATGGACCAAAAGGGGAAACATCGAAGAGTAGCAAAATGAGAAAGGGTCAGTTCGAGGGAAAAAGAGAGAGATGAAATCCAAACTTATCTCTCATCCATGATAATTCAAAGGTCGCTCGCAACTCGACATCACCAACTTCACGAATAAACCAGTCCTCAAGAGAATGCAATTTACCCAATTTACAACTCAACATTTTCAATCATTAGATTCCTACAAAAATATTTCATAACCACGAGACTTCAAGCCACTAACCTAATTATTCAAATCTAATTAGTATCCACTAAATTCCATCGACACGGTAGACTCCACAACTAACAATCCACATGAAAGATTCATTACGTACTCTAATCTTCTTAGTTTCATCATAACTCTTATTAGAAACCACCAACAAAATATTCGTATCTAGGGGAACATGTTCGCTAACAACCACAAGGTAAAGGAGACTTACCATGAAAATCCCTTGATTCAATTTACTTCAAACTCATTATCCTAAATTTACAATGAACTTTCTCATCCTCGAAAGTCAAATCACAATGTCTCAAGCAAAGAATGATTACCAATTCCAAATCATACATATTGCCAAACACATGGCGATACGTCAATTAATCAAATCATCTAGCTCATCAAAACTCAAAACGTATCGGTCTTCGCTTATGAGATTATTCCTCGAATCTGGTCACAAATCTAAATTTCACAAGGTAATATTCCTTTTTATAGCGTAACAATTTAAGACAACAATTTCCCAAATAACCCCCAAGGTAACTATTACAATATCCCGCAACAACGAACTATTATCATGATCAACTCAATTCTAAAAAAAACACTACAATACCAAGCTCCAAATCTAAAACCACCAAGAGAGGACACATTATCACTATTAGGATTCATCCTAGAGCTTAAATCCTATTTCCCATGATAAAATACAACATGAAATTTGCTCAATCCAAAGACACATATTCTAGCTAAAGAATCCCAAAATACATTACACTTATTCTCTCAGCCTTACAAACGGGATATCCATCCAATCCACTAGAGAAAAGATTAAGCAGCAACGAGTTAGAAAACGATAAGGAATCTCAATAAGAACACGAGAATAATCAGGCACGAGATTACAAGAGAGGAACGCTGAAAATAACGAGGTCAAGAAAGAGACAAAGCAGATAGTAGAGTTATGAAGATATCCGAGTAAGAAATAAGATATGAGCATCCGATCTCTAAAGATCAATTTTGACAAAAACTTGCAAGGATGGAAATGGAAACAGATAATGGTACGAGTAAAGGTATAAGGTTTAAACCACAAAATTCTCCTTTCAAACTCAGGGCGATAGTAAAACATCTTAATTATTCCTCTACAAAGGTCTCTCACAAGGGATCATCGTACCACGTACAATCATCAAAGTAAGTTACACTTAGATTCGATAAATCGTCTACAACCCAATTCATCCATCTGTTCATATAACACAGATTCCCAATTGCGGAATTGCAACTCAAGCATAGTTTCATTCTCTTAACTCCAAAATTTGAGGGTACAAATAGTAAGATGGAGGAAACTATCAAGAGTAATTTCTAAGAGGCAAACAAGTTGGAAGAGAAAGAAGAACCTAGATAGGAGGAAGGGGAAAAGGTACACTAAAGGCAAGAGAAATCATCGATGAGGGAGAAGTACACTTCAAATAGGCTCATCGATCTTCAATCTTCGGCCAAAGATACTCCTTCTAGTCAATACATGGCTCTTCTTGGTATAGTAGATCCAAGGATGCATAACATCACTTAACACAATCAACAAACAAGTTAGAGCATAACAATCGTCAAGCGCACTAAAGACTACCACCTTAGGTCCTTAAGTCTACCCATCTCTCATTCATTATTTTAAGGTCAACTTATAATTTAAGTTTAGGGTTTACATGTGTGCGTCGGGAGCGTCATAGGCTCTGATACCAACTGTGACAACCCTCGCGATAGCGGAAATAAAACATAACAAGCATGCGAATTAAATAGCGGAAAATATGAGATTTTTGAAACCTTTTTACATGCCAAAGGAAAAGTACGAGGAATGTCAAATGAATACCAACTAAAGTATAAAATACTACAAGGAGACATAGTCTCTCAAAGCGTAGTCAAGCATAAAAGTTGTTTAGTAAACTAGCTAAGAACATCTATGGGTGAATCGTCAATGCCAACGCTCTCTAACTCACACCCTAACCCAAAAACAAGAAAAGATCCAGCCAAGCAACCTGTACATTCATAAAATATGAACGCCATAGTCAGTGGGGAGTAACTCCGGGTTCTCCCAGCCATATCACAGGTAAACATACATAAACGGTAATTAACATGTAGAGATATATATATATATATACACAAGTGAGTCACGTGAAGTACAAACATGCATTTCAATATAATATGTTATAGGCGTATGGGATACCAAACAGTAAGCATCATATTATGAACCGACTCGGGAAAGACACCCTTAGGCAACTATATACACACTAGGGCTTACATCTCACCGTTGGTGGCATATACTTGATAAGGTAGAGACTCGACATACAAACCAATTCAATCATCTATTTCATGCAAGAGTCCAACTCAATGTTCAAGTATAATTCAACTTACAAACAACCATCAAAACATACGAATATGACAACATAACTCTCACGGTAAATGGCACGCACTAGCATCATGTACAATAGCTAGACAAGTCAATGGAAGTCCACGGGATAAGACGTTTCCCTGAACCGTATACGATAAGACGTTTCGCATACTCATGAGCTAGACAAACATGTCCACGGGGTAAGCTGTTCCCCGGAACCGTGTACGATAAGACGTTTTGCACACACAAGACCTAGACAAACATGTCCACGGGGTAAGACGTTCCCCGGAACCGTGTACGATAAGACGTTTCGCACACACAAGACTCTCTAATCCTCTCGGTAGGACGACGATAATAATACGGTCCTAGTCTAAACATGGCCAGACTTTCGGGATAAGACGTTTCCCGATTCGACATGTGGTATGACGTTCCACATCCAAGACTCGATCATACAAAGACGTCAAGTACCCCAAATTCGGCTAAACCACACGAAAGAGGCGGAAAGAGATATATAGTCAAAAGTCAAGTTAGTACGCTAAATGCAATGACACCACCTCGGAAGGATACAACATTTGACGGGCGGGTCGATCAACGTATTGCGTTCACCTCCTAACAACGTCGTCATATCCCCACTAAAACATGCATACGAGCATCAAGGATACACCCCATCGCTCGGACATTCCAGTCTAACGAGTATGAAGGTGTAGCCGGTAAATGAGAGTTCAAAGCACCCAACGAGTAGTGCTCAAATCATTACATAAGGCAAAGTCGACTTAAGGGGGGGACATACTAAAAAGCGTCACCAAACATGTGATAAAGCATAACATAAATGTAACAATGATGAACACGAGACAATACGTGATTACACAAGCATTAGACCAAGTTTAAGAAGTATAATGAATAAGAAACATAGATCTCATCTCAAAACAACAAGTCTGGAAACTAACTAAAACAAGGGTCCACTTCAAATGGGCATAACTAGAGTTCTAGACATGCAAATGCAGAAATTCCAAGTGGAGGTGATATCTTATCCTCTTACGGTTCCAACGGTAGGTCACAAGCCTAAAACATGCAAGTAATGAAGGAGATATGATCATTTTACGAAAAGGAGTCAGTGTAGTGAATCCCAGCCGGTCAGGGGGACCGGCTGGGACCTACAGAATTGGTCAAAAACAAAGGGAAGGAAAGAGGGGTGACTCCCAGCCGGTTTGGGCGGCAGTCGGTGAGGAAGGCAGCCGGGGGTCCGTCTGGGACTTACATTACTCGCAAATTCACCAACTTGTCCAATTTTACTACAGGGGTGACCGGCGGCCGGGGGGGGGGGGGCTAGGACAACAAGCCCGAAATCAACACACAACAACAACAATTACTTCAAATCCTTTGATACCCATTTATTCCAATCATCATTTATCATCAACAAACCACATTAAATACATTCTAATCATAACTAATCATTGCATAAGATCAATTAAGGCAACTAAAGGCACATTTAATACCAAACTCAAGTTCAACAATGATAAATAGATATAATTAACAACTTGAATGTAACAAAGCATAGGATTAGTGAAAGATAGACATAGAAGATGGATTCACGCATATGAAAGAGCAACAAGCATATTTCCTCATGAAATTAAGGCAAAGATTACATCTTTTCCTAACTAAACTACAATTAAAACATTAAAACACATATTGAAATCGAGTAACCCTTCACCGTTACCTTTTTGCGTCTTCACTCGACTTCTAGGTCTTCTTCCACTAGATAGTAATCCTTGTCGGGATCTTGAAGGTCTCCTCCTACATATTCATGTAAAAGATGACTATTTCACCTTGAGAAAAAGATGAGAAAACGAAAGTAGTGACAAAGACGGAATTTTTATTACCTTAAAAGAAGGAAAGGAGAAGAACTAGGTAAGAATCAATGATTTTGGGTAAGAATTGAGTGAGATATGGTGGGATTTGTATGGAAAAACTAGAGCTTCAACAATGGTGGTGAGTTAGGGTTTGTGTGTGTTTTGTGAGGTTGAAAATGAATGAATAGTGAGCTGAAAAATTGAGTGGAAGAATGAATTAGATATGGGCCAAGTTGAGTGAGTAGAGATTGGGAAAAAGGGCCAACATGTGGCCCAATGCGTAACCCACATGAAATTCCGAGTAGAATCCGATTACGGGCTTAGATTTGCTAAATTAGACACGGAAAACTAAGTTCTATTCTAAATCTAAAATTACGCTAATTAATAATAATATAATATTATTAAAATAAAATAGGTTATATTTGCGGGTGTTACAATTAGCCGACTAATTGATTAAAGTAAAATACTAATAGTGAGAGTAATGAATTGTCTAATAATTTATTTTATCGTAATTTTAAATTATGTCATAAAAAATATATTGATGATAAATTTATGAGTTATACTCCGTACATAAAATCTATTTAATTAAAATAAATTTTAATGATAAATATAGGAAGCCCGGGTGGAGCCGGAAACTAATACTAATCTTACAATAATATAAAAAGGCTTGTTGAGCCTCCATTGAAGTGACACATGTCACGTCTCAACTTATTGCCACATTTCATTTCTATAATTAACAATAAATAATAAGAAACCTACATAATTGTTGTACTTTCATTTTCTCTTACCTTAACAAAATACAAAAAAAAACAAAAATTTCAAATTAAATATTTTAATTGATGCCCATTATTACATCTTCCTTACCAACTCTTTGTAATCTATACATATATATACAATAACATAAAAGGCTACATTGAGTAGCTAATAAGATGACACATGATGAGGTACAATTCTATGTTAAATTAAAATTTTTAAAAGAAATAATTAAAAATACAGGTACAATAGTAGTCAATATACTATCAAAGTTGTAGACCTTCATCTCCCAAAACATTACTCAACTTTATAATCACAATTTCTCCCTCTTTAAATCAATTTTTTTTAAAAATAAATTAAAAATGGAATACAAAAAGGCAAAGTACTTCTATTAATCAATATACTAATTAAATTGTAAGCCTCCATCTCCCAAACATTATTATACTTCATCATCACAAATTCTCCATCCTTCATACCAAACTTTTCATATCCTATCGTAATAAAACCAATTCACCAAATTTTACCTATAAAATAAGATCAATTGATAAGAAATTTAACACATTGCTACCAAAAAAATGACGGAGAACTATGTTTCCTTACCTATTTATTTTCATTTGATTGATTTTAAAATCTTTTCCTATCTTTTCTTTATAGCGGGTTATAGTCCAATGAGCGAAGGAACATGAAGAGATAAGAGGGAAAGTAGAACAGAGAAGAATCTAACAAGCATTTGTATCGTGTTGTCCGTTCTTCACAATGGTGAATGTTGATGAAGTGATCAAATTATTGTTAACCTTAACTTTTTAGTCTCATATATTTTTAATATTGATACAATGTTTTGGGAAGTTTTTAATGTATTCATTAATTGATAATGGGTCGTGAAATTTTTAGGATTGACATTAACAACCTAAGTAAAGTTTTTCTCATATTTTTCATGAGTCGGTTAGAAAAAGGTAAAATTATATTTTGTTTGTATTTTGACTACCAAATAGTGAAATATCTTATAATTGTGATTTTTGTAAATTGAGAATGGTGAATGGATATCAATGTTTTTATCTATTACAATCTCATTTAAATTGTTCTTATATTATTCGACGTTAAAGTGGTTAAGAGAAAATGAGTGAAAAATATTTTTAATTCTTATTTTCAAACAATCAAAATATAAGTATATAACTATGGTTAGTACTACATACTTACTATTTTTATAGTATAATCATTTAAAGTTGTAGACTAAGACAAATATCATTTAGACATCGAACAAAAACGATATTATTTGGGTACAAAAGTCAAATAAAAATAATAGAAGAAGTAGAACTAAAAAAATACTAATAGAGGATGTACCACTACAAAAAGTAGTATTTTTTTTAATATCTATTAATAAAAAACTCGAAAAGTCCCGTGATTTTCACGGAAACTTAAACTAGTTGAAATTCAAAATACAAACCATGATCGGACATTCAAATCCAACCTCAGCCATGGTGTTGGACGTTGTCGATCATGGTTTTGACTCGAACTTGGCGTTGAACCCCAACGTTAACTCAGCCCTAACGTTAAAGTCCAACATTATAATCCCTTCCCCGCTGAAGATGAATGTTCCAACCCCCAAATTTTGATTCCCCACCATATCCAACAACAATTAAAGCATCCAAGTGCAGAAAAAGAAACATTATACAGAGTACCAACTTTGATTAGCAAGTGTTGTTTAGAAGACTAGTGCAATTATTATCCTTTTATTTTAGCCCAAAACCAAAGAAAGAGTGGGGACCATTTGTCGTGGTTTCACAATAGTTCAATTGGCGGATCAAATTAATCGATAACAATTGAGTAAGACAACTAAAAAAGAAATTGACAACAATTGATGGGGACGAAGGTAGTAATAGTTTATTTTGTCAGTAATTGTCATATACGGAGACAACAGAGTATATTGAAGGAAGCTTATTCCGTGATTAATCTCGTTGACTTGATACAGACAACTTCAAAAGGATATACAATGGTGGTCGCAGGGCTGGTGCGGTGGTGGCAGATGGTCACAGGGTTGGTGCGATGTTGCAGGGTATGTAGTTGTGGGAGTGGTAGTGGCAGCGGTGGTTAATAGGGTTGTAGAGTAGTTGTTGTATAGTGGGTAAAAAGGAAAGACACGGTAAGAGAAAAGCAAAGGGTATGTATCGTCTTTTTTCTAATAAGCGTCGACCATTTGTTTTAGAACGTCGGCCATAATTTTATAATCAGGATAAAGGAACCCAATACACCCGAGGCAATAGTGTTTTTTTTTCAGCTTTAAAGATATTTCTAAAGACAATCTCATTCCAAACCTGCAATATTACTGACAAGATATCTTACACTAGAAAATAATTATATCTTCCATAATGACAAAAGGCAGCTTTGGCAATGTTGGTTTGATCATTGACACTGGAAATCCATTATTGGATCATACAGTTGATGGGTTTATTAAGATTGGCATTGTATGTATAATTTCCTTCTCTCTTTTTCATTTTTCTTTCAATTTTCTGCCTTTTCTTTCTTTCCATCAATTCAATTTTACATTTTTACCCATTTTTGTATCTGGCTTTTGTTTTATTTAGGTTGCTGCAGCCAGAACTGGTGTTCAAGATGCATATTTCATGGCTAAAAGAGGTTTCCTTTTTTATATTATTGCTCATTTTTCTACCTTTTTCTAGCATTCATCTCGGTTTTTTTTTCTCTCTAGTATTATTTGGGTTTTAATATTTTTGCATAATTAAACTCGTATCTAAGCGGTATGGATTGATGATCCAAGTTGGCCAACCCAAAATCATTTTAGGACTAAGGCTTCTCTGTTTTTAATAGTTTGTGATGATCACAAATACTAATTGTAACACAAAATCTCATTGAAGACGACATAATACGTTTTGAGCTGAAGACCTCTCGCAAAAAGCAAGTGGGAGGGCATGTGGGACTGTAATTGTAATGTCCTGCTTTGATGTGGCTGGTTTATGTGTCCATTGTGAGGTCAGAAGACTAGTACAAAGGATAACAGAAATGAGGATTCTATTCTCAATAAGTCTCTCTTAAGACAGATGTAGTATTCACTTGTATGGATAAGACAAAAATGAAATGTCTAGGTAATGACAAAATGTTTGTCCTATCTATACAAATGGGTCATTATTTGACCCGTCTTAAGCCTTAAGACGGATACTTCAGTTTGAAATGAGAATTTGTGATTCTAAAGTGGGAATTACTTATGAGTTGTGATTTTAAGATGTTTTTTTTTGGTTGATGGGTTTGTGGAAATCTACCCAAGTATTGACATTTCAGCTTATTATTACGTTGTACTTAGGAATGTTGTCGGATAAATCTGCCATTTGATAAGACTGATCACGTTTTAATTTTGTTTTTCTTTTGGTGCAGGAAGTGTTTCAAGCAGCGGCGTTCAGCAGTCGGTAACTTCGATGTCCCTTCTAATATAGTTAGCCATGTTAGATTTTAGTGATGATGTATTTGTGAGTGTTTATTGCCAATAGGGAGATTGTATCCGAAGATGGAAGTCCTTTTGTGTTTCTTACAGCTTACTTGCTTGAGGAATTGTGGGACTTGGCGTGTGTGTACCTTGAATCTATAAAATTTTAAACATATATAATAAAAAAAAGAGTTTTGTAGCTTGAATTTATTTTAAAGTATCCTAACTTTTTTCAATGCTCTATATCTCAAGGTATTGGACTTCACTACTTCATTTTTTGGTCGGGTTACTTTGGATATGGGTCATTTTGGGTCGGACTGATCTGGGTCGTTTGGGTCTTGGGTCATGATTTTGCCTTAACTAAGTCAATTTGGGTCAATCGAGTTGTGTCTGTCAAGTCACTTTCGGGTCATTTTCGGGTCATTTTCGGATCTCGGGTCGGGTCAATTTTGCCCGGTCTAATATTTATGACACATTTTCTGTATTTTCAGTTGAAAAAGATGTGCAGTGAAGGAGCTTACTGGGGTAAGTGTAGAACCTTTAATGACTACAGTGCATAGTCTTCCGTTTCTGTAATGTGCTACTGTGAAGTGTTTTAGATTTCACTGACATGTTATGCTGTTTAAACCGTATTATGTAGGAGCCATTGCTGGTGCTTATGTTGGCATGGAGTATGGGGTGGCCAAAATAACTGGCACCCATGATTATGTAAGTGCTTTTATCCATTACACATTGTAGTACTTAAACACTAAGTATTGGGCACGTCTTTAGTTTAATGTAGTTGTCGCTGCACCTTGCAGATCGTCAACCCGTAAAATGGGATAAACTACCCCATTATTATCTTCTTGTTCCCACCCCAACTCCACCACCCGGAGTTGTCACACTATGATCTTCTTGCTTTTCTTTTTTAAGTTTTAATATATGTCCTCTCACGTCTGAAAAACTGGGTTCCACTTTACATTGATTTGTGACAAAATTCTTTAAACAATCGCAACAATCTCTATGGAAACTGAAACCAAACCTTTTTTCATGATATGCCTCTGTGTTTGTTCTACCCAGTGATTCTTGTATAATGTCCGTCGGATAATGCAGTTTTCATTGTGCGTGTTTCTCTACTATTTTCATTGTGAGTCATCCAGTCACAACCCCTCATTGCTGAATTAACTTTGGGGTAAATTTTCATACATCTGACCTTCCTCATCTGTCGTTAGACGATTAGGCAATCTTTAATTATGAGCTAAAAAAGGTTTAATTCTATATCTAAATATCTACTCTGAATATCATATGAAGTTGAAGGGGACTTCTCCAATCCTTTATTGGGAAGATTTATCATTACGCCTTTGCTTAGCCAAACCAAAACAGGTTAATTGAAGCATTAGAGATACTCACACTAGTTATTATAAGAAGGGATTGAACAAATGGCTAAGAATGTAATATAGCAGGACGCTCCCTCTCCGCATTCTTTTTAGTATCTATGGCCAATCATATGGAAAACTTGAGAAACTCGTTGTAAATAGTAAATACTGACTTGCTGAACTTGAGAAACAATAATATGAAGAATAATGAATGTTATCTACTTTGCGTTACTCTATATATTTCACACGTTACTGTTTACAACCTCAACTAATGACTTTGTACTCTTTTTGAGAGAAACTACTTTGCATGCTATGCAGTTCTTCTCGTTTCACTAATGGCTCTACCGCTTTTTCCTTGACACTCACCAGAAAAATGCAATGATTAGTGGTGCGTTGACTGGGGCTCTAGTATCTGCTGCGTCCAAAGGTAACACCGAGAAGATCTTTCTGAACGCCGTTACTGGAGCTGCAATCGCAACTGCTATCGGGGTTATTACCTATCTCAAATAAGTATATTCACCCGTAGTAGATGTGTTCAAGGCTGCCTGAAAAACTGAACTTGTAACACCGATGAACTTCTTTAAGGAAACTTTTATTTCCAAGTATATCTTTGATGTTGTGCTTTACAAAGCTACAAGCCTTGTAACTAATGCTAATGACAAGACTCCTAGATTTGTGATCATTTTGTCTTTATGACCCCCTCGTAAACTCTTTCCTTTTTAATCATAAACTTCATTTTATGGAAATTTCTTCCATTTCAAACAAAGATGCTGATTGACTGTAATAGCGGTGGAAAGAGAGGCGTAGGTAGGTTTAGACCTTGGTTGTTATCTTGGATTGAAAGCTTTGAAACCGAAATTCCAAACGAGAATAGCATGTGAGCAAGCAAGCCAGTTTCCTTTCTTTTAGTTTGAAGGCTCTAAAGCTAGAAAAGAAAAATGTACGGTTGAGAGGAGAATGAAAAGAAGGCATGCAAAATATCTTGATTGCCAGAATAAGAAGTTGGGCTTTTTTTTATAGTATGCGGAACAGAGAAGGGAGCAAGACAACTGCTGTTGACAAAGAAGCAATGGTGGTTGGCTGCCAGGATGAAAATATGGTTCCACGATCTGGAAACTGCTTCCTCTGTAGTCGTCAGCTCGTCCGCGTAACAGCACGCATGCACAACCAGCCGCTTTTGTGGGAAGGCGCAGCTGAGTCCTCTCACTAGCACTCTCCTCCTTCTCCGGGAATTAATTAAGGTAGGGGTATCCCTTTCGCTTCTAGCTGGTTTGTTAAAATGAAGACAAGCGAGGAGTGGACTCACAAGTCTGCCACGAGGATGTTACTGCCAAAGTAACGGCATTGGCTCCATAATGTAACAAGTTATACCCCTGTAAGGCCATAATAGCGCAAGGCTGCGGTCCCTATAACTAACTAACAAAGCTACCACAAACCGGAAATGCTGGCTTTGATGCAAGCCGTGAAGATAATTTGGCTAAGTATTACGAGTATTATTTGGGGATATAGTTTGAAATATCGAACAAGGCCACTCAAATCCATCGGTCGGCCCTGTGTGTAAACAACACATCGGGTGTCGACGTGTCGTGATGTATTTTCACATTGATAGTGCTTGGTTACCAGGTTTCATGTCTTTTTCTCTACAGGAAGTAATGTGTTATGTCATCTAGTTTCCTTATTGTAAACCAAAATGTATTGCTTACAAGTGCATAATTACCTAGTAAAGTAAATGTTGCTTCATAATCTAATTATATTATATTTGCAGTGGCTTTGCTTACCCATTTCTATATCACTAGTGCTTTATGACAAGAATGCGATGATGATCACATTTAACTGGTCATTTGTTTTACATGAAAATTTCAATTCAAGGTAAATAGATTCATTAAAATTTTGCAGTATTATTTTCGTAATCATTATTCGTATAATAATCAGTTAGTCGACAACAATACACCAGTGTTATGTCGATCAGACCTATATAGACTTTGGCAGAAATACATGGCACTCTTTTTTTTCCTCGGAAATTAAGCGAGAACAGCAGTTTCGACAGCTAGAAGTTGTTCAAGCTGCTCCTTTGCTTCGGGTTCCCACAGTTCAGGAAGTGCTTCCTTCATATTGTGAATACTACCCAGCGCGTAGTCCGCCCCAGGCACCAACTCCAATCTTCCCACCTACATTTCAAATTCTCTGTTAACTCGAATTGATCCCAAATATTCGTCGTTATACGGCCTTCAAAATCGATTAAATAATACCCCTCTGATTAAAAATTGCATAAATTTCTACTAATAATTTAATTTGGTGCATTCTGATGTGAATATGTGATTCCTGAAAGTGATTGATGACATGAATTTGGCACCTTCATAATCTACAATTATCATCACATGCAAAGAGATTACTTACAATGACAGTGTGTAGACCAGCTTCTTTTCCACTTGCAATATTCCGGATACTATCATCAAAGAATATCTGAGGAACAATTCTTCATATCGTTAGCTAAGTTATGATACACTCTGAAAAAAAAAATCGGTATGAGGTCTGCGCCTCCAATTATCAGGCTCGGCTATTTTATGAAAAATTCCCGTGTCTTAGTTTACTGTGATAGAGCAATTGTCACGAGTAGCTAATTACAAGTGGTGTTAGGATATATGAATAAAGTACACGTTACCGTTCTCTTAGGGTCTAAGTTCGCGATCTTCATAGCTGCCTCAATGGCTTCCACAGAAGGCTTGCACAAGACACTCGATTTTGAAATCGGATTATTTGATGGGTTGAGGGTCTCAAAGCATATAACACCTTCAAAACAGTCTTCTAATCCAAGCTTCTTAAGGGCACGAACTACATGTGCCTTATCCGAGTTGGTGAATATCTGCGAAGAGAAAAACTTACCTTATGTTAAAATCGACACGACATAACAGTGCAAGCTAAATACTGGATATTACTCTCTTACATCATCTATTTCCTCCTTGTATGTGTTCGAAACTTTACTTTTCTCACTATAAAGAAAACAATTGTTGAAAAATAGACGAGACAATTGACGGAGTATTGTTATTGATTAAGACGATAAGACATACAATTTTACGTTGAGGCGTGGAGACCAAAAGATTCCTCAACAAGGGATCCGGTTTAAGATTTTCGTAAGGCAAACTTCCATGAACATATTCATGAAACTCGTCATTGTCAAATTCATAACCAAGCACCTGAAACATGCCATTTTAATTTTCAGTTAAATATTTATTTATAATTTCTCATAGAAAATTAAGACAACATTTACTCCAATTTGTTTTGGGTCAGATGGTCTAACAAGAATAATTCCGGGTCAGAAATAAAATTATAAAGTCTAGCAAATGCAACCGATAAGTTTCTAAATTTGTATTAGTCTGAATTTTTTGAAAGAATTTTTTGGCAAACTTTGATGTTTTTGGCTCGGATTGTTCCATCAACCTATATATATTTTCGTAGGACACTGATCTACCCTCAGCCTAAAAGGCATATTTGTCACAAATATGCCTTATAGACTGACGGTAACTTACTAACTTATAATCAGACCGTCTTACGTAGACCAATTGATACACTCGATTATTCAATTGATGATAGTTTCACCTTGAGGCCAGCCATGGTTGTGCCATATTCCTTGTATAGCTCTAGGCACATAGTTGGCACCTCTGTTTCATCTATATGCAAGTATTCTAGCATGAATTCTGCCATGTACAAAGAGAAAAAGAATAAAAAAAACTAAGTGTCAGTCTATTTTGGCTAGGGATGTCATTGGGGCGGGGTGGTGGTGGATATGAGTCCCCCCGTACCCGTACCCGTAACCACCAAGCAATTCTCATACCCATGTGGCCATGTTTGATTATAAACGGAATATCTATCATCAAAAAATAAAATTTAGAGTATTTAATTGTTTCATGCATCTACCTTCTATCTTCTTCCGGCATGCTAAGTTGATCCCAGAGCTCAAAGGATATAATGTATCATCCAAATCTGAAATTAATTTATGATATGTCATATACATGAGTTTTAACCTTATAGTGTGATAATGGGTTCAAATTCTCTTTCTTATTTACGCACATGACTTAAAATACTATAGGTGATACTGAAATTTAGTATCATTCGAGAAGCGAGAACAACTATCACTTTTCTACGATTAGGGGTTACTAAATTTAGCAATATAGTATCACTCGATAACACCCTATCTTTTCTTTAACACGTACTAGCTACAATATAATCAAGTGATAATATACAATATATAAACATATTCTAAAGCAGCATGTCTTGCTTGTAACGGTCACAAGTTTGTGACCATACTGCAACTTTTTTGCTAATTTACTGAACGATGATGATCTTGTTGCAACTTACCAAAGAGCAAAGAATCATACTTGGCGCCCTCGAAAGTCCCAGCAACATCCATTTTTCACAAGCTAAGAGAGTTAGCAAAAAGTATACTTCACATAAAAAGTCCGAAAACAATAACAACAAAGCGTTAATCCCAAAATTATTTAATTTAACATAAATCGACTTAAGAAATCGTCACTAAGGAATAAAGGAATAGTACATAACAAAATTACCTGAAAATGTTGGTAAGCTACAATGATGTATAAACGAGTAGGGTTGCGCTGATATTTATACAAGTTTTGGAGGAACACATTATATATTCTGTAATAAGTTAGAATATAATAAGGTATATATGATTATATATTTATATTGCAAGTAAGGAGCGAATAACATGTGAATATAAATAAGTATATCTTCAACTTTGAATCATGCCCATATATTTCATTCTTATTACTTGTCTTATATATCTTCAACATTATGTCACCTTAATTTAATTTCAATTACTTGTCTTTTTCAATTATTCGAAGTGGTGTACGCTAGTATGACTTTAGTATATGCGTTATCCATGTGTATAATTTGTATTTTAGCATATTTATCATGCATATATAATTGGGGTTAGGGATAAATGATGTATGACTTTGATTTGCAATATATCTAATTTTTATTCCTGCCAATAACCTTCTTCATGCTTAACTAAACTTAGGGAGTATTTTCTTTCACTTGTCCTTGTCAATTATCCAATGTCTTGGACATAAACAACTAAAAAATCTACTTTATTTGCATGATCAGTTGTCTTCTGTAAAACGATTTACATCAATCGTGTCTAAAACGGATACCAGATTCATAAAAAACTACCCATAAAAATTAAAAAGTAACTCAATAGTAGCAAAATAACACTTAAAAAAAATATGGTATAAGGTCGTCTATTCCATAGTAAGTAGCAAGTTTGCATCATTTCGACCAAGTATTAGATAATTTTAGTGACGTAGCAGGGTACTCGTTGAAAAGGGGGCAACGGCCTAAAGGGTGTTGTGGGGGTGGTGACCAAGAGAGAATGAATGATGTTTCTCCCTTATGACGGTAATCAGCTAAATAAAAAAAAGGTCAAATTATTAAAGGAGATTAACCGGTGTCCTATATTGAATTGATTAGAGGATATATAAATACCAAGAGTGTGAGAAAGTTGTCATTTCTGATAATATAGAAGAACAAGGTGTATGCTAATATTGTCCAATAGATTGGTAGCACATGGATTGATGACATGTCAAGTAGACTAACAGATTTTGTATATAAACAACTAACACAAATGTAAATAACTAATTAATTCAGATCAATACAAAACACGTTTACTTACTTCTCTCTCTACAAACAAATATCTTGAGTTGTCTTCTTTGTCAAGCTTTCTCTAATGGCTTCCCTCATGTTCATCAATGGAGTTCTACGTTATTACTCTACCTTTTCACATGGTATCAGAGCAGGATAATCCTGTCTCTTGATCCAGTTCCTCAAATTCCTCAAATACCTAATTTTGCGATTTATTTTCTTTCACTTCGCATTTTTTTTTCTTCGCTTTCGCTAGTTTTCTTCACAAATCGAGAGAAAAACACAAAAACATTTGATAATACTTGATTTTCTTGAAATTCGCATTTCACAATGCCTAATTCTGAATCTGTTAGTCAATCTGTTAATCAATCGTCGTATCGTAATCCTTACGATGAACCGATGTTCTTGCTTGTCTCAATCTGATCATCCTTCGATGACACTCGTTAATTCACCTTTCAATGGAAAGGATTTCATCAATTGGACTCGTGGAATTATCCTAGCTTTAGGATCTAAGAACAAAGAAGGATTCATCAATGGAGCAGTTTCAATGCCTGAAGTTAATTCCGACAAATATCAGGCGTGGTTAAGATGTGATTACATGATACGTTGCTGGATTCTCAATTCTATGACTTCTGAAGTAAAGAATGGATTTCTTTCTACTAAATCAGCTAAGCAATTATGGAGTGATATTCAGGAAAGGTATGGTCAATCTAATGCACCTTTACTCTTTCAATTGAAGAAGGAATTGCATAATCTAGGTCAAGATAGTGATTCTGTAGTAGAATACTTTAACAAGTTAAAGCGTCGTTGGGACGAGCTTGAAGAGATTGAAGGAATTCCTGAATGTACCTGTGGTAAATGCACTTGCAATGTTTTAAAGAAAATTGTAGATGCTACATCTAGGGAAAAAGTTTTGATGTTTTTAATGTGGATTAAATGATACATTTGAGACCTTGAAAACAAACATTCTAGCTATGGATCCTTTTCCCACTGTCAACAAAGTGTATTCCTTTGTTCAACAAGTAGAAAGTCAGAAATCCATCTCCCTTCTAAATCAACCTGCACAAGAAGTCAGTGCACTTGCAGTTAACAGAAGTGGTGCAAGTAAAGGTAATTGGAATGTTTGGAGGAGAGATGATAAGAAACCTAGGTTTGAAGAGCGATGGTGCAGTCATTGCAAGAAGAAAGGACACATTCTTGATACTTGCTGGGATCTTAATGAAGATCAGAAACTCAGTTTTATGAAAAGAAATGGAGGAACATCAGGAGGAGTGTCAAAATTCAAGAAGCACAGACCTTATAACAATTATCATGCTGCAAACAATGTTGAGATTCATGATGATACGCCTTTTGAGTTGGAGTCTGCACCAGTTCATTTCAGCAAGATGGAGCAAGGGGCTAATTCTCACAGACATAGCAAAATTGACAAGAACTTTGTAAATGTTGTTTGTGATCAGGTGATGAATGCTATGCAGGCAAGGTTTGGTGGTCCAGTTGATTACTCCACTGCTGCTGTCAATTTTGCAGGTAAAATCCTTGCATCCAATGTTGTTACATTTCCTAAACTAGGAGATAATGTCATTGAATGGATACTAGACTCAAGGGCCTCAAATCATATGTCTTCTCATAGGCATCTATTCAGTAATATTAGGAGGTTGGAAAAACCTATATTGGTAGGACTTCCTGATGGTTCCACCAAATCAGTCGATTTTGTAGGAAATATCAAAATCAGTCCCAAAATTATTCTTTATGAAGTCTTATTCATTCCTGAATTTAGACACAGTTTGCTATCCATTGGCAAATTGATCTCTCATAATGGTTTAACCATTCAATTTGATGCGCATGCCTGTGTGATACAGGACCATGAGAACCACATCTTGGCTGTTGGACAGAAAGATGGAGGTCTATACAAGTTGCAGCACTTGTCAGTGCAGAATGCTTTTTCAGTTCACAATTTCAGTCATAATAAAGACACAACTTTTTGCTCAGTTAGTAGTCTAGATAATAGTCAGTTTCAATCTGATATCTTTTGTATGCTTTGTAATAATGAGACTACGTGTAAATCACATAGTGCTATTGAGCTTATGCATGCTCGTTTAGGCCACACTTCTTCTGTAAAACTGAAACATATACCTGGTATCAATGTTACTGATTTGAAATATTCTTGTGACATTTGTAATATGGCCAAGTTACACAAGCTACCTTTTCAAAGAGACACATCCAGGGCTGAGAATATTTTTGATCTAATCCACATTGATTTATGGGGTCCATATAGAGTAACTTCCATCACTAGAGCACATTATTTTTTAACCATTGTAGATGACCATTCAAGAGTCACTTGAACTTTTCTTTTGCAAGATAAGACCCAAGTTAGTAAAACTGTTGAGTCCGTTTTCAACCTAGTCAGTACTCAATATGGGAAGGTCATTAGACTGGTAAGGAGTGATAATGGTACTGAGCTGATACAGAGTACTTGTTTGCAATTATTTACTGATAAGGGAATATTGCATCAAAAGAGTGCACCTGGTGTACCTCAACAGAATGGTCGCGTCGAAAGAAAACGCAGACACCTCGTTGAAACAGCCAGGGCTTTGATGCTTCATGCGCATTTGCCTAAGAGGTTCTGGGGGGAATGTCTACTAGCTGCAACATACATCATTAATAGACTTCCTAGCCAGATTCTTTCATGGAAAACTCCATATGAGCTGTTATTAGGACATCCTGCATCTTATGGACATCTTAGGACCATTGGTTGTCAGTGTTTTGCTTTGATTCCCAGTCACAAAAGGGATAAGTTTCAGTCCAAGGGCAGGCAATGTATTTTTCTGGGATATCCCCATGGACAGAAAGCTTACAAACTGTTTGATTTGACTACCCAAAAGATAATCATTAGTAGAGATGTGGTGTTTCAAGAACACATTTTTCCTTATAAGTCTCATGGTTCATCATAGAGTATCTTTCACCCACCTCAAAATGATACCATTTCTTTTCCTTATTATCCATCTGACTTGTCTGAAGAAAGTTTTGCTCCAAGTAATATAAATACTTCTAATACCACAAATTTTCACAATACTACTAATACAAATGATGTTCCTGACAGTAATACTGACAATACAACCAATAGTACTCATAATGATCCAAATAATCTTTTTCATGATCATATAAGTAATAATAATAATTTTCATGATATGGCTGGTGATAATGACACCATTGAGACCATCATTCCTGTTATAACACAATCACAAAGGCCAAGGAAGATTCCTGCAAAATATAAAGATTTTGTTTGTCCAACCTTGAAATCTTTCACCAATATTGCTGTGTGTGATTCAGCAGTTTCTCTTCTTGACCAAGAATCTTATCCCTCTCACTTGATAAAGTCACTCAATAATGTGATGTCTGTGGTTGAACCCACCACCTATATGCAAGCTAAGCAAGACCCTCTCTGGGTTACTGCTATGGCTAAGGAAATAGAAGCATTAGAGAAGAATGGCACATAGATTGTCACTGATCTGCCTTCTGACATAAACCTATAGGGTCCAAGTGGGTGTATAAAATCAAGTTTAATCTAGATGGCACTGTTGAAAGATATAAAGCCAAACTTGTGGCTAAGGGTTATAATCAAGTAGAGGGTAAGGATTATAAGGCAACCTTTTCACCAGTTGCCAAATTCTCCACTGTAAGAGTCCTTCTTGATGTAGCTTCTATAAGGCATTGGACAATTCATCAACTTGACATAAATAATGCCTTTTTGCATGGGTATTTAGATGAGTTGGTGTACATGGTTCCCCCCAGAGGGATATACAACTGTAGCAGGGAAAGTTTGTCAGTTAAAGAGGTCGCTATATGGGCTGAAACAGGCTTCGAGACAGTGGAACCTTGCATTGACTAAACTCCTTTTATCCATGTGATTTCTTCAAATTAAATATGATTACTCTCTTTTTACTAGAGAGTCAAAGGGGTTACTTTCAATAGTACTAGTATATGTTGATGACCTGTTGTTAACTGGTACGGATAAATATTTCCTTCAGATACTCAAGTCCAAACTAGATGCTGCTTTTACTATAAAAGATTTGGAGGAAATTCGTTATTTTATGGGTATAGAGGTAACCAGGAATACTGAGGGACTGTTATTGAGTCAACAGAAGTATGTTCAGGATTTGCTCAAGGATGCTGGTATGTTGAATTGTAAACCAGCACTTTTTCCTTTGCTAAAGGGTTTGAGATTAAGTCTTGAACAAGGAAAACTACTCCCTGACCCTGAAAGTTACGGGAAAATTTTAGGTAAACTCCTTTACCTCAATCTTACAAGGCCTGATCTCTCATATGCCACTCAGCACCTTAGTTAATTTTTGAGTACACCCATAGAACCTCATATGCATGCTGCAGTCCATGTTCTGAGATATCTCAAGGGCACTACAAAGGCTGCATTGTTTTATTCTGCTGCAAGTGATCTAACCCTTAGAGGTTATTGTGATGCTGACTGGGGAGCTTGTCAGACCACTTGTAGGTCACTTACTGGACAATGTGTATTTCTGGGAGAATCTTTGATTTCCTGGAAAACCAAGAAGCAGAAGACTGTCTCTAAATCTTCTGCAGAATCCGAGTATAGAGCCATGTCATATACTGCTGGTGAACTGACTTGGTTACATGGTTTACTCACTGATTTCAGGGTAAAAGTACCTCTTCTTGTCACCCTTTTATGCGACAATAAAGCAGCCATACACATAGCTGCAAATCCAGTTTTTCATGAAATGACTAAGCACTTGAATATAGACTGCCATTACATAAGAGACAAAGTACAAGAAGGATTCATTTCTACAGCTCATTTGCGCACTAATCTACAACTAGCTGATCTTCTAACTAAGCCACTGGGACACAATCAACATATGTTTTTGGCTTCCAAGTTGGGATTACAATTTCTACAGACGATTCCCAACTTGAGGGGGGATGTGAGAAAGTTGTCATTTCTGATAATATAGAAGAACAAGGTGTAGGCTAATATTGTCCAATAGATTGGTAGCACATGGATTGATGATATGTCAAGTAGACTAATAGATTTTGTATATAAACAACTAACACAGATGTAAATAATTAATTAATTCAGATCAATACAAAACACGTTTATTTACTTCTCTCTCTACAAACAAATATCTTGAGTTGTCTTCTTTGTCAAGCTTTCTCTAATGGCTTCCCTCATGTTCATCAATGGAGTTCTACGTTATTACTCTACCTTTTCACAAAGAGTTATATTACAAAGTAGGAACAAATCAACTACTCTCTCTGTCCTGGTCAATTGTTGTCATTTGATTTTGAAACAAAGACCAAGGAAATGGTTAGGGGTCATTTATGGTTCCACACACTTAATGGATGACAAGTGAACAATAGTCTCATTGGATGATCAAATTACTCATAAAAATCTTTCCAAATATAGAAAAAAAAAACAATTGATCGAGACACCCTAAAAAGGAATAATGACAACAATTGACCGGAACGAAGAGAGTACAAATTAGAAACTAAATTACTCTAGTGTAGCTAACTAAATAACACTTAAGTAGGTAACAAATAATGAGTAAATAATTTACATATATGCTTATTCTATCACACCCGCGCAGTTGAAACGAGAGGTAATCGAATGTTGAGACTGTCACGAAAATCGTAAAAAAGACCAACGGAAGACCTTTAGTGAAAATATCCGCAATTTGATAAAGAGAGGGAATATATCGGACCCGAACTTCCCCTCGTTCAACTTTCTCACGAAAAAATATATGTCCATTTCGATATGTTTTGTACGTTGATGATGAACCAGATTTAGGTAATATCAATTATTTTCTTAGAATGGAGTTTATTCATTTACCTAATGAACTTGCTATCACCCAAAGGACATACGTACAAGAGCTATTATAGCAATTTCAGGTTAATAATTGCACGATAGTTAATTCTCCTTAAGATGTTACTGTTAAAATTGATGCTGAAACAGGAAATTTGATTGATACCCACCTGATTAGAGAAAATTAGTTGTTAAGATGAATTTTTAACAAATACAAGGCCAGATATTGTCTATATATAGTTGTACTACTCGAGTCTTTTATTAGTTGTGGCTTTATCGGGTTCTCGGCTGAGTAAGGCAACGCACTCGGCCGAGTAGGGTTGAAACTTGAAACCCTGTCGAGTAGGGGGTGTACTTGGTCGTGTTGAGTAACTACTCGGCTGAGTGGGGTAGTAGTCAATCAAGTATGATGGATACTCGGTCGAGTGGGAGTACCTGGGGAGTTTTGGGTCGATGTTGTTCCGTGTCACTCGACCGAGCACCTTGGCACTCGGTCGACTAGGGATACACGGTCGAGTGGGTCCTGTAATACTCGACTGAGTGAGCCCGTTTCGCAGCTCTTTTGCGTTTTCCTTTTCTTTCTTGTCACAAGAATTATTTATTTTTGTTTTTTCTCAACTCGTGGGTGTGGGTGGGCTGTCGCGGTGGGCTGCGGGTTGTGGGGCTGAGGGAGGGGGGTATGCGGGTGGTGGGGCAGCGGGAGGGGGAATGTCGTGGTGGGGGTCGTAGGTGGGTGGACGGTGGTGGTGCCCTGTTGGTGGTGGTGCTGTCGTTGTAGTTGTTGGTGGAGGTCGATGGAGAAATAAAAGTTACATAGTCTTGTACTAAAGTTACAGGAAAAATACCAAAATTACATAAAATTTGGCTAAAGTTACATAAAGTTTGGCTAAAGTTACATAAAGTTTGGCTAAGGTTACATCATCTTGGACTAATTTTACACAGTAAAATGACCAAAGTTACAAAAAATTTGAAGGCTGACGTTACACTCGAAAATGACTAAATTAGTATAAATTTACACTTTAAAAGGCTAAAGTTACATTCGTAAAAACTAAAGTTACATAAATTTGTGATATAGTGATAAAAACTTGTTCTAAAATTTCAAAATTTCAAATTAGCCTTAGTTAGTAGTAGGTGAGTGTATTAATGATTCTAATCTCATCCCTCCATCTCTTGTAAAATCTAATGGCTTAGATTATGACTTAGGGACTCATCTAAATAACAGGACTTACCTGAACCTGACTCTATATATATATATAGAGTGAGCATCCGGTGAGTCTAGTTTCTTAGGTGAGTACGGTCCTATCAATAAGGACCATTGGATCAACAAGATCCAATAGCTCTCTTTGAGACACGTCGCCCTAAAAAATTTGGCTGAATAATAAAAAGCCAATCCTGCCATCAAAGTCTCATAATAATCATAAAATTTCTCTCTCTAAAACTTATCACATCTCTCTCTAAACATTAACTGAAAGAAAAACTTGCAGACGTTTACTCAACCTCTTCTCCTTTACCAAAAAACCTCAAAAAGTAACTAAAATCTTCAATAAATCTTCTAAAACTCAACACAAGATCTCCAAACTGTTCAATTGCGAATCTATTACTTCCGTTTCGAACATAATAAGAGGTATAAATGGATTATTTCTATCCTATTTTTCTTAAAATTATTTTTTATTGATATGAATAATCTTTTAGTAATTGAATCTTTCAGTTATCGTTGATTTTAATTGATATGAAAAAATACTAATTGATTTATGTGTTTCTTCGTGCTTAATTTTCGCAAAAAATTTAGGGTTAGTGATTTGTGAAAACTGATTAGTTGATATTCGATTTTATTTTGGCGTTATTGATATCAATGTTTCTTTATGTTTTAATTTTCGCCTAAAAATTAGTTGACGATTTGTAGACACTGAGTAATTACTGCTTAATTTTGTTTTACTTGCTATTGAAATACGGAGTATGTATTTCTTCATGTTTCACTATTCGCCAAAAAAATAGGGTTAAATCATTGTGAAATTCATACCTGTACTTGTTTTCGTGAAAATTAGGGTAAATGCGATGATTAGTTTTCGTAACATACTCGACATATGTTAATGTAATAGCGTTACCGTAACATTATTACTGTATGATAGAGATGGGCTTGAAATACTGTTACAACATTGTATATTTGATATTGTGTGTTTTTTTTTCAATTACAGTTGATTGTATAACATTGTAATAAATTCACAAATTATGTTACTGTAATATTGTTACTGTAAAATTATCACTAATGATGGACCACGTGTTTTACATATCTTTAGTTATTAATGGTCGAATGTTTGTTTTGAATGTCAGAAAGTTTGAAGAGGAAGGTTTGAGACATCAACCAACACAAAAAAGGCACATCACTGACTAATCAGTCATGAAGATAAACTTGAAGAAAGCAATGTTATTGAAGTTGAAATGCTAGTTGAGACTGTTTAAAATTGTTGTCATATTTTTATGTGTGGTTATGAAGTATACTTATTGGAGTCTTTTCACATTTTTGTGTTTTGTTGCTGCGAAATATTTTTAGCATATCAGTGAAATTGAACGGTTCTTGATTCACTTACGTTATGTTGATGAAATGAATTAGAATTGGAAATTTAATATTGTTTTCACGTTAGTTTGATGAATCAATGATGTTACAATAACCTTTTTACCGTAACATTGTTACTTTAATGATTAAATACAGTAACCTTTTTACCGTAACATTGTTACTTTAATGATTAAATGATGTTGCAGTACCACGATTACAATTCATTATCAGCAACTACAAAAAAAAAAAAAAAAATGAATGCACATCATTCTTTAATAAAGTAAACTAACAAAGTGGTGTGGAGCACACAACAAGACTGATTATGTTATATGATCGCTTAAAAGGTTTACAATAAGACCTTAAAATTAGGCTATTGGGATTTGAAGGCATATCTATGTTCAAAATTTGCTGATTAAATGAACTAGAATTGGAACTTTAATATTGATTCCACGTTACTTTGATAAATCAATGATGTTACAGTAACCTAGTTACCGTAATGAGTAATTGATGTTACAGTACCACTGTTACAATTAATTATTAACAACTACAAAATAGGAAAAAAAATGCACATCACTCTCTAATAAAGTAAATTAACAAAGTGGTGTGGACCACACAGTATGTCTTATTATGTTATATGACCGCTTAAAAGGTTTACAATACGACCTTAAAATTAGGCTATATGGGATTTGAACCAATACCTATGTGCAAGGTTTTGCACATAGCTCTCCCGTTTGAGCTAATAACCTTTGAATGAACTATTCAAACTTTTAAATGAAATGAATAACAACAAAGGTCTTGTTCTCCTATTAATCTTGGAAAATGACTAGGGTTCTTTGAAAAGTTTATAACCAAAATATTATAATAATCTATAATGTCATCTATTTATGGTTTCTCAATGCTCAGAGAACAAAAGAAATGCTATTACACCATCAAGACAATCACAACCGTACTGGAAATCAATATTATCAAACTCCAACAAATTCTCCACGTATTATTGTAACACAAGGTCAGCAAGTTCTCAATTACTGTAACCGATTAAACTGTTACTGTAATATATCACCAAGACATTCACAATTGTACAAGAAATCGATGTAAACTCACGCTATCAAATTCTCAATGCATTATTGTAACACAAGGCTAGGAAGTTCCCTATTACTGTAACACATTAAACTGTTACTGTAACACATTATAACCATTACCGTAACAAAGTTAAACAAAGCATGCAATTTCCTTAAAAAATAATCTTAATCATGTCTATATTGATTGACATAAGGTTCATTAAAATTTCATCAAGAATAATAAATTTCTTGTATCGATTGCATTCCAATTGACGTTACAGTAACACCATTACAGTAACATTGTTACTGTAATACACGATATTCAGAAAAATATTCCGCTGCAATAAAAATGCAACTCCATAGCATATGCTGCACATTGAAGGTGAAGTAATGTCGAGTAAGAAGCAATAATGAGTCCCACAATAATAAGATAGGATTAATATACATTGTAAAAGTTAATTTTATAATAAAATTAGCCAAAAAAATCATTTGATTCTTTCAAATTATCTTAATTTTTACAGGTTAGTAAAAATTAGAGGAAAACATCGAATAACAGAAAACTCAACATAAAAAGTGAATCATAATTGTAAATTGTAATTGCATGATACCTAATTCGAGATATGAATGTTACCGTAACGTTATTACAGCAAATGGAAAGATTTAATGATACAATAACGCTATTACCGTAACAATTACAAGTGTTTCACAATTATACAGTAACACTGTATAATTATTTCAATTATTTCAAGTTACGTTCAAGTTCAGTAACACTATTTCAAGTTCAGTAACACTGTTTCAACTTACACAATTATACAGTAACACTGTTTCACAATTATTTCAAGTTCAGTTCTGTTATGCAGTTTTAATGTTACAGTAACGCTATTACAATAACAAGTGTCGGTAATTTTACAAAACCTAATTTAATTCCTATAGTTATCACAAATTTCATGAAAAAAAATCCAGGTATGAATTTTACTATGTTATAACGCTATTTTTTTTTACAAACACAAAGAACACATATAGTAGTCCGTAAATAATATAGAGATGATGTTATAACACGAAACATTATTTAAAAGTCAACAAAACTGGAATTAAAATCATGTTCTAGTTAACTTCCAGATCTAGAACATTAAATATTCAACTAAATCAATCACAAAAGTTCTATTATCAATCCCTAATTCCTTTTTTCGATTCCAAATCATGACATGAATCAATCACTTTATAATCAAGCACGAAAAAACAAAATTCGTTAGTTTCACCAATCATAACCCAAACTTTTTCGGAAAGAATATGAATACAGCATATAATGTGTCATTGTACTAATGAAGAAATTAAAATCTCAATACAATATTTAGTGTTAGATCCGAGTAAAATAATGAACGCGAATTGATGAAATTAAGAAAAAGAAAGGTAAGAGGAACTTAATTTCACCTGAAAGTCGAGTAAATTGAAATTCGCTTGAAATTCAAAAGCTGATTTCGCCGTTGCTAATTAATAGAGGAAGAAAGCGAGTAATATAAATTGATAATGAAATATCATTTGTTGATTTGCTGGAAGTTTTAATTAATTGAGATGATTCAATTGAACAATCGTTCATATAATTTCGTAAATTATACAAGAATTGAGAAACAAAGGAAGAAGATGTGTTAGAGAGATGTTGTTTAGAGAGAGAAAGTGTAATTGAATTATGACCAGAGAAGTGTGTAACATGAGGTTTATATAGCTAGGTTAGTTATGATTTGTGAGAATTAATCTCAGCCGTTGATTTATGTTAGATCTAATGGTTGAGATTCACGGGACGTACTCACCTAAGATATGTGGACTCACCGGATGCAATTTATATATATATATATATATATATATATATATATATATATATATATATATATAGAGGTAAGATCCGGTGCAAACGACCATTCGGTGCAAAAAGTGAAAACGTACTAACTAAATAAACTTCAATCACGCGTCAATATATGTAATTCATCTCAAACTCAAAACAGTACCCAACTACTCATATTAGCAACAAACCCATTTCTTCTCTCACCATCAAAAGAGACCACCAGTAGCCGCACCACCATTGACGCCGCCGACGAATACCACGACAACCAACAGACGCCGGCGACCGCGACCTTTCCTTCCCCTGTATCTTTATTTTTTCTCGTGTTATATCTCCGCTGATGTAAAGGTAATCATCGTGCCACCGTTCTCACCGTCACTCTTGTGCGATTTCCTCCGTTATATCTGCATTTGCTCATTAGGTGAGTTGTATTTGCGTTTTCAGACGATCGTATACCATAGAAGCCTAACTAACACCGTCGCCGTTATCGCGATCTCCACGAGTCGTCATCCTGTTTTATCAGTACACTGGAGCTACAATTAGTGGCGTTCGTCGCCGTTATTTATAGCTTTATATTAATGGTGAATGGAAAATGATTTATATAAATGGTGTTGATGGATGAATTTGATGGTGAAATAAAGAAGGAGCTTGACAATTTAATTGAGATTTTACCATTGTTAATGGTTAATTGAGATTGTTGGTGGTTTTTGAGCAAAAAGAAGAGGAGTGTGCGTCATCTGTAAGTTCACCAAACTCAAAAGTCAACATGAGCTTTTTTGAGTGACCCATCTTATCTACATGTTTTTACCATTTGACTCAAAACTCTTTTTGGTCTCATTTGGTCCGTCTTGGCCTAATTTCCTAGTTGGGTTGATAGTTTGATACCTACACATATAAATTAACGGAAACAGTACAAAATCTCGAAAAAGAATATATTATCTCAAATTATCATAAAACCCCTATTATTCTATTTTATTACGATATGAATGAATAATAATAATGTATCAATTTATATTTTTCTTTTTTGTGTCACAAAATAATGTATCTAAGATGTAGATTATCTAAGTAATTCATTTAAAAAGCTTACTTATCACAATGTAAAAAAGTGTACCTATGATTGGAAAAAACAAATACTTAAAACAAAATGTATATAGAATTCAGGTAAAAAAGCGTACCTTGGATATAAAAAAGTATATCTTTATTTTTAAAAAGTGTATCTAGAATTATGGTAAAAAAAATGTACCTATAATAGAAAAAAGTGTATCTACATTGCTAAAAAGCGTATATAGAATTCAGAATAATTTGTATTTTTTATCATTATATGTAAAAAACAAAGTGCACCTAAAATGAAAAGAAAAGTACCTAGAATGAAAAATAATGTAACTAGAATTTGTGTCAAAAACGTACCTAAGACGAAAAAATGTACCTAGAATGAAAAAAAATGTACATAAAATTTATGTAAAAAGTGTACCTAGGATGCAAAAAAATGTATCTACAATGTTATAAAATGTATCTAGAATTTGTTTAAAAAGTGTATCTAAGATGAAAAAAAATGTATCTAGAATTTATTTTAAAGGTGTACCTAGAATGGAAAAAAATGTATCTAGAATGGTCGAAAAAAGCGTACCTATAAGCGTCTAAAGTGTAACTAAAATTTGGTGAAAAAAAAAATTGTATGTAACCTATTTATCAATGTACATATAGGTCGTTTCCACTTTTTTCACCAAGTGGTCGTTTCCACCGGATCCTAAATCTATATATATATATATATATATATATATATATATATATATATATATATAAAGGATCAAGAGAGTTCATCCCAAAAGAGTGAGTCCATGAGTCCTCATCCAAGCCATTGGTTCAAGATGATGAGGGGCTGAGATTCAAACAAAATGAATGGCCATGATTTTGAAACACACCTAATCCAATCCTCATCCAAACCCTAATACAAATACTCTTCAATCCCTTCATTCTTCTCATTTTCACATTCACTCACTCTCTCTCTACCTCTCATCTCTCTCATTATTCTCACAAAATAAACCCCAAAAAATAAAAGCACAAAAATACCCTGCCACCGTCGGCATCTCCGGCCTCCGCCGCCTTCCACCGCCGTCCATCCTCACTGCCGCCATCTCCCTCTCCGCCACCTCCCTCTCCTCCACCACCACGGGTCACCACCGCAACACCTCCCCCTTTCCCTCACTCACCAAACCCGACTGCCTATCCTCCTCCACCGTCTATCCTCCACCGCCACCGCACTCCTCTCCGCCACTCACCAACAACCATCCTCCACCGCACTCCTCCAATGCCGCCACACACCAACACCCACCTCCACCGCCACTCTCCTCTTCGCCACCCTCTTCCCTCCTATGCCACTCTTTCCGTCGTCCTCGATCGCCGCCGCCGCCTCCTTTCTCCCCTCTGTCGTCATCGACCGCCTCCTCTTTCAGATTTCAGATTTCTTGTTTTTTTTGTAATGTTCCTGTTTTTTACTTATTAAGATTTTATATGTTTTTTTTTTTATACGTTTTATTTCTAAATCTACTTTTTTTTCTTTTCAGATTCACTTTTTTTAAATCTCGTTTTTTTTTTAAAATTTCTTATGTTGCTTTTTTTTAGATCTTAAAAACCACCATTTTTTTGTGGTAAAATGTGTTATTTTACTGAAGTTATATATATAATAATTGAAGTTACAGTTTTAATATCTGAAGTTACACAATTTTTTTGTGTTTTTTTTTAAATTTTTAAATTTCTTATGTTTTTATATCTCGTTTTAATGTTTTAGATCTCGTAATCGTTTTAATGACTGAATTTATACTATTTTGTACTGAAATTACACTATTTTGTACTAAAGTTACACTATTTTGTACTGAAGTTACATTAGTTTGGACTGAAGTTACACTAGTTTAATGTTTTTTTATTTATTTTAGATCTCGTTTTTTTTATGCACTAAAGTTACACTTTTATGTACTGAAGTTACACTTTTATGTACTGGGTTTATAAGGACTGAAGTTACACTATTAGGGACTGAAGTTACACTATTAGGGACTGAAGTTACACTATTAGGGACTGAAGTTACACTATTAGGGACTGAAGTGACACAATTAAGGCTTGAAGTGACACTTTTAAGGACTGTAATTCAACTATTTGAAAATGAAGTTACACTTTTAAAAATTGAAGTTACACTTAGTAAGGACTAAAGTTACCTAAACTTTACTTAAAGATACTATAAAATATTCAAATTAAAGTATCATATAAATTGTAAAATTTGTATAGTAGAAATCACATATTGGGTTAAAGTAACACAAATATTGGTTGAAGTTACACTCGTAATGACTGAAGTTACGCTCATAAAAATGCTAAAATCACAAAAAAGTGTTTAAGTTACATAAATTCAAATTTTGTATAATCGAAATAACATATTAGGTTAAAGTTATACAAATAATGGTTGAAGTGACACTCGTAATAACTGAAGTTACACTCATAAAAATGCTAAAATCACAAAAATTTGTCTTAAAGTTACATAATCTTAAATTTGTATAGACGAAAGCACATTTTTGTTTAAAGTTACACAAATAAGGGTTGAAGTTACACTCATAATGATTGAAGTTACCCTCACAAAACGGCTAAAATCGCATAAACATGTCTTGAAGTTACATAAATTCAAATTTGTATAGTCGAAATCACATTTTAGTTTGAAGTTACAAAAATAATGGTTAAAGTTACTCTCGTAATGACTGAAGTTACACTCATAAAACGCTGAAGTTACAAAAACTTGGCTCAAAATGATATTGTTACAATATCAAGGTCATGTGTAGGTGGAATTCACTAAACCCCACTCATTTTAATCTAATCTTGTCCCTCCATCTTGTTCTCATCTTGTCCATCCATTTTCCTTCTAATCTTATCCCTCCATCTATTTCTAATCTTGTCTCTCCATCTCTTCCATCCAATGGCCAAGATGATGACTCATTGACTCAAAAGATATGAAGGACTCATAAGAACCTATCTCTCTCTCTCTCTCTCTCTCTCTCTCTCTATATATATATATATATATATATATAGAATTAGGATCCGGTGAGAACCACTAAGATAATGAGAACCATGAGAACTCCGCCTTACGAAATTTATTTTAAAAAAATAAGGACATTTTTGGATTCGGCGTAGAATTTTATGGCTAGATAACATACATCTTGGTCAAAAAAATATAATTTACTGGCGGAAATTGAGGTGAAATACGATTTATTAGTTTTCATGCACCTAGTAGCCACTTTCATGCATCTCACAATTTTAATGCACCTGGTGCTCATTTTAATGCATCTAGAGTCCGTTATTTTCATGCACCTAGTAACTGTTTTCATGCATGTAGAAATTTCCGTGCACCTAGTGCTCGTTTTCACGCATTTAGAATAATTTTAGTGTACAAATTGAATTTATGTACATTAAGTACATATTTTTTAATATAATCAATAAATTTTGTTTAGTTACTCCAAGTATTTTGCTTGAATAAACTAAACTAAAGGTAAATGATCCAACAAAACTTTCGAAACAAGATTTGGTGGAGATTTAGTAAGGGTTCTCACGGTTCTCATTATGTTAGTGGTTCTCACCGGATCCTGACCCTATATATATATATATATATATATATATATATATAGAATTGGGATCCTGTACGAACTAAGAGTTCGGTGCGAACTTACGAACTTCATAAGAACCCTTGGATTAGAAAAAACAGATGGTCAAGATTAAACCCCAACATCCCTTATACTCCTGCTACCACTCCAAACCCAATTCCACATCACTTCCCTCCTTCCTTATCTACCTGAGCACCACCTCCGGAGCTCCGACGTCATCCTCGCCGGCACACCCTGCTTCTCTCCTCCGTCGCCAGCGCTTTACGACTTGCCTCCCGTCCCTTTCTTCCTCCTCATCGCACCACCTTCACAACTCGACTAGTTTCCGACCTCAATCGACTTAGTTCGACTCGAAATCTTCCATTTCAAGGATTCTAAGCTCGATTCATGTAATTATTCTAATTTCAATCGTCATTTTCATAGTTTTCATTAGTTGTTTTTTCATTTGTTTGATTTTCCCCAAACTTAACCCTATTTCAATAAATTTAACCCTAAACTCGAAATTGATAGCATCACAGCTACTTGTTCTGTACGTTTTCTTTTATTGCTAGAAGTGGTGTTAGTTGTCTCACAAATTCATGATTAATTGCTGACACTTTCATTCCGTCTTTATCAGCTTAGCTCTTGTTCAATTTTTCTAATTTTCTTATTCATTTTTTAATGTATTTTTGGTTACTATGTGCTCTATGATGCTCGAGTTTGAAGTTTTGTGCAGGATTTTAGTTGGATAAAAGTAATATGACTATTATTGTTGTATGTAAATTTCATGTTAAAAGGTTGGTTGATGAATTAAAGATATTGCATTTGTGCTTATTTTCTAGCAGCAAGGCCTTCATTATTGGGTGGACAAGGGCCAACGAAACCGAAATTGATTTTCCTCCCTTTAATTTGCCTGTTTAATTCGATCCGCCTACATTATATTGTATACTTTATTTGTTAATATAATGATCATATTTATCTATGCTAGTGATTAAGGTGATAATACTTTGACGATTAAGTGAGTTGTTGTATGTTTCTTGTAAATCCATGACTAATTGAAAGGTTTTTTAAACTTGATGTTCTCAAGTACATGTTTTCACTAGTAAGTGAGTTGTTGCATGTTTTCTTGAGACAGGTGATTTTTTTTAGAATGTAATGGGACATGTAGCCTAATGTACAAGGCCAGAGTTTACAAAGCTTTCATTTGCCGGTTAAAATCCGACCAATTCCTATGTCTTTTTTAAATTGTTTGTATGTGCGTTTTTTTGTTGGTTTATGGACAAGTTACTATGATTATTAATGTACCTGCACAAAATGATCAGGAACAAGTAATGATTAGCAATACTTTTGGTGGATTTGGTCGACATGATGTAATTTGATTAAAGCATTTTTTAAATTAGTGTTAATTATAGCTTGATAGTTTCAAACATAAGGTTTGCTCATGTTGATCACATTTTATTTCATAAAGGATGATGTAGTTGCTGGAATCGAGGCAAGAGTTGATGCCTGGACATTCCTTCCAATAGGTGATTATGACTGAATATCTCATATTGCATTTAAAATTTTGGATAGTAAAAGTATAATTAACACAACTATTTTTGTCAAAGAATGGGGAGGCGGTACAAGTCCTTTACTATGAGCTCGGCCAGAAATATGAACCTCATTTTGACTACTTTCATTATAAGGTTAATCTGCAATTAAGTGGGCACTGCATTATTACAGTTAACTTATACATCTCTATATATTTACAATGCATTTAGGAGAAATTAGTATACATGCTTAACTTATTCCCCAAGACATTAAGCAATATAAATGTAGGTTGCTAGATACATACATGTAGCTTGCTAGATACACTCTTTTAAGTTACTACATACATATTTGTGGTATGCGAGGTACACTCCATTAAGTTACTAGATACATACACGTAGCTTGCTAGATACACTCTTTTGAGTTACTAGATACGTATTTGTAGTTTGCTAGATGCACTTTGTTAAGTTACTAGATACATATATGTAGTTTGCTAAATATACTCCATTAAATTACTACATACATATATGTAACTTGCTAGATACGCTCATTTAAGTTACTAGATATATGTATGTAGTTTGCTAGATATACTTTACTACATACATATATGTAGCTTGCTAGATACACATTTATGACATGCTATATACGCTCCTTTATATTGGTTTATATACATGATATTTGTAAGTTATTGCTGAATTAATAATTTAATCTCACTTAATTCTTGTTTTTTTTGCAGGTGTTTTCCTAGGGTATGGATGTGGTTCACCACACATCCCGTTTGAGGCATTTGGGTATTGTAAACCTTGTTAATTATTGTCTCGAGCATGGGCTGCACCTTCTCGTTTATATATATGTGAGGGCTCTGACTCTTGAGAAGGCTTTGTACAGTGGATACCTTATGCCACTTACCTGGAGCGTATTCCATGATCTAAGACTCTCATAAAACAAACTTGCATTGGGAGATCAAATTTTTCTTCTTCCCCATATTACTGATAGGTATTAATGAACATCTATATTCATACCATGTCACCTCCAATGGCACGCTGCTCTCTGAAAGCTGCCAACATTTTGCTTGATGATGAGCTTATGCCTCGTGTATGTGATTCCGGTCTTTCTGTTTTGAGGCCTCTCAGTAGAAATAGACTCAAACTTAAGGTCAATAATCTTTATTTATTATTCTGCACAACATTCAAATATATTTTATTGATCGCTTATAAACTTGTTGATAAACGTCCATGTAAATGTTAGAAGATCCTGTAGTGTAAGACTATAAGTCGAGCTCTTTAACTTTTTGTAGCATGTTTTTTCTACCTGTACATTTTCTAGCCTTTTTTCCTTACTCAAATACTTGCGTCTTTCTTTTTTAATAATGTATCTGTATGGGTATTGAATTAGTTTCACAGTAAAGTCCGTGTTTATGTGTTTTCGGTGAAGCTAAAGAGTGTGACTCTATCAAAACAATAAAAACTGACACATGATTAACATTCTCCTTGATGTTTCCTGATATAACAGGCTTCAGAGATGGCTATTTACGACTGTGGCTACGTTGCACCAGAACATGGGAAGCCAGGAGTCGCAAGCACAAAGTCAGATGCCGATGCCTTTGGCGTCTTACTTTTTTGAAACTTTTTCTCAGAAAAAAGGCAGTTTGATAGGTTCGATAGTTGTTTGTTACAGAATATCTTACAGCTACCTGATAGATTTTGGAGTAAATTGCTACATCTTGCTCACAATGGTCTATGATTCCTTGTTTTCGCTTCATTTCAATACCCACAGAAGAACAATCTTTGGCAACATAGGCCTCGAGCCGGCTTCATGATGACGGTTCATTGAAAGACATGATTGATCCAATCCTAAGAAGATCAATCACCTTTAAGGCTCTCTCTGCGTATGCCGGTGTCATCTCTCTCTGTTTGCAGGTAGTTTTGAAGTATGTGTTCATATGAGCAAAGAAGCACTACAGATAATTTCTAGTTCTGATATATATTTTTGGATGTCGTACAGCCAAAAAAGGTGTTCCACGCCCCAATTTTAGAGATCATAGAAGCTATGATAAGACTGTCGGGTGTTCAAAGTGATATCTACGAAAGATCATTCAGGTCAACTCACACTCGCTTCCTAACCTCTCCTGGTGCAAGCTTTTGCGAGTTGCCTTCTTAGAATCGGGGAGCCAACAACAAGACCTGAAAACTCTCTGGATTGTTACACCAGCTGGAATTCCTGTTAATCATGTTTTGCAGATATTATTTATTATTTTTTGGTGTAACTAGTAAAGCACCCTCGTGCGTGGCATTCTAATTCAGCAACCTCTTTGCGAACTATAGTTTTAAAATTGTAGTCCAAAATTTTGAATTGATATAAAACAATCCTCATTGACCTGAATAATTCAGTAATCCATTAATTCAAGTATTTGGACATGAAATATTATTTGGAGGAAGTATTTGGACATGAAATGTTATCCCAGTAATTCAAGTATCTGTTTATTCCGCCACACTAACATCCGTATTTGGTGAGAATAACAACTATTTTTCTAGAAGCTAGATATATACCTTTAGAAAACTAGATACATTTTTTTAATTTGCTAGATACATGTCTTTAGCTAGCTAGATACATTACTTCAAGTTGTCAGATACATGCATTTAGCTTGCTAGATACACTTTTTTAAGTTACTGGATACATATATTTAGCTTACTAGATAAACTTTTTAAAGTTACTGGAGGAAAAAAAAATGTACGGTTGGATTAGACGGGCGCTACTTGTCCTATTTAAGGATAGCCGCCTCCCTTTATGAGCCTATTTCCCTCGTAAAAAGTTCACCCTCCCATTTTAGAGTTTAGTTTTGTCTTTCCGCGTCCTAGTAATAAGGAAATTTAGGGTTGGATTAAACACTCCGCGTAGTGGGCTGCCTAATCCAAGATTACATCATTTCTCGTTCAACTTTTGGATAGTCGACCCACTCGTTTAATTAATTTACCTTGCTAATTACATTCATTTATTAAGTTGTTACTGGATACATATCTTTACTTTGTTAGATACATTCCTTTAATTTGATACATACATTTAACTTGCTAGATACACTCCTTTAAATTATGGATACATACCTTAAACTTGCTGGATACATTTCTTGAAGTTACTGGATACATATCTTAAATTTGCTGGATACACTTTTTTGAAGTTACTAGATACATACATTTAACTTGCTAGATACACTCTTTTAAGTTACTTGATTTATACCTTAAGCTTGCTAGATGCATTTCTTGAAGTTATTAGATACATACCTTTAACTTACTAGATACACTCCTGTAAGTTACTGGATACATACCTTAAGTCTGCTAGATACATTTCTTGAAGTTACTAGATACATACCTTTAACTTGCTAGATACACTCCTTTAAGTTACTGGATACATACCTTAAGTTTGCTAGATACATTTCTTGAAGTAACTAGATACATACCTTTAATTTGCTAGATACACTCCGCGTAGCAAGCCGCCTAACCCGAAGGAAATCGTTTGTGTTAATTTGGGTGATAATAGTAAAACTCAAGCAATAAAAGTAGCTCATTTAAAATACTCTAATAAATAACGTAAAAGATAAACAAATAAATACGAAAAAGTGTAATAATATTCATATATAGAGTAATAATATATATGTGTATCCGGGTACGAATCGTATAAACTATCTAAATACACATATTAATAAACCCAGCTACACTACACAACACATTACACAATACATGTGTATATCTACGAGCATAACCTTGTGTACCTACAATTTTATTATGTGACAATCTGGCATCACCCTACCCATGAGCCGCCACCGCCGCCACCGCTAGCAGTCGCCATAGACCACCACACCTACACCAGTGACATCTCAGAACCACAACGTTGGTGAAATTTGAACGACAAACCAAAGTACGCCGAGGATCTCCCATAAAAGAGGGCAAACAATTATCTGTGTCAACATCAATTTCAACATAATTAACCAACTACCCAGTTCCTATAATCAAATTAGAAATTAGGAAAATCCAATCTAAAAGCTGTAAAATTAAATTGAATATACTAATTAAATTGAATATACACCCAAAACTCAACCACCCTTAATCGTCACCGGCCAACCCCAAGCCAGAATCCAATACCCCTGACACACTATTCTCTAGTCGATTAGCTAGTAGATCTAGAATCAATAATAAGTTTGAAGTAACTAACTCATCTGAGAAGGAAGACGCGCCGGAAAGTCGGAAATGACTGTGAGAGTTCGATAAAGTGATTTGCCGGAAAAGGGAAGTGGTGGCCGCAACAATGGTGGTTGGAGAAACACATGATGGTGGTGGTGCACTATCTTTCGTCGGACCAATATCGCTTCGGGAAGTGGAAAAAGCATAGTCGTCGGCAAAGGGATAACCGGCGTCGGAGCATCTCCGACATATCCGGAGTCAGAGCAGTGGCGTGGGGGCCGGTGAAGGTGGAGGGAAAGTTGATAGGAAGAAGAAAGTTGAAGGTTCGGGGGAGAAAAGGTAGTACACAAATGTCAGTGGTGTACAAATTTTGTTTGATTTGTTATTTTTTAAGTTAGTTCGTAAGTTCGTATTGAACTTCAGTTCCTTTCTCTCTCTCTCTCTCTCTCTCTCTCTCTCTCTCTCTCTCTATATATATATATATATATATATATATATATATATAAAGTTACATTTAATTAACAAGGTACGTATATACGATTTCTTCCGGAAGCAGATGATTATTCATCTGCTTCTCACGTTCCGAACGCAGAATTCTCAACGAAAAAAGTGCTCTCTGAACCGAACGTGTTTTTTTCGGACAGCAACTTTATAGCTTCCTCCGCACCACTAAGAGTGCCTATAATGACTATATATATATATATAGAGAGAAAGGATCATGTAAGTCCTCTTAGAAAGGTTGAGTCCATAAGTCCTCTTATAGGCCCTTGGATCTTGGGGATGGATGACTGAGATTGGTGCTCCCAAAAAAGGATTAATGGCCTAATTTTCCACTCTCTCTCATCTTTACTAATTAACCACTAATTAAACTACTAATACCCCTTCCTCTCACTCACTTCCCACACAATTCATTCATTCAAAACATTTTCTTCTCTCTAAATTTTCCTCCTCCTTCTCTCTAAAACTCCTTCCCTCACTTTCTATCTTTCACTTCTCCGGCCACCGGCAACCGGCCACCTCCGGCCACCTCCAGCCACCACTAAAAAAAAAAAAAAAAACTAGAAATATGGTCCCTACAACTACACGGCATACCACCTCTACCGAACATCTTTCACCACCAACCACCACCACTAAAGCTAACAAAAAAAAACTAGATCTGAAAAATAACACCACAAAAAGCTAGATCTACCACCAACTAACCTTCCACCTGACGCCACCACCAGCCACCGGATCTGCTGCCGCCGTACTCCCCTCCCCTCTCTCCTCCAGTCCTCCGTGCTCCCTCCTTCCCCCTGTTCTTTTCTCTTTTATTTTTTTTTTTCTTTTTCCGGTTGTTTGTTGTTGGGTGGTGTTGGAGATGGGTCGGTGGTGGTGGGTTGTGGTTGTTTTTCTGTTTGTTTGTTATTTGGTGGTGATGGAGATGGGTCGGGGCGGTCGTGGGGCTAGGGGCGGTCGTGGGTAGGCTGTTTTGAGAGCCGGTATGGGGCTGGAGTAGGGGCGGTCATGGGTGGTTGTCGTTTTTTTTTTTTTTTTTTTAATTTCCCAGATCTGTTTGTTTTTGTTAAAGTAACACAATAAATAACTAAAGTTATCACTTTTTTAAAATTTAGATCTCGTTTTATTTTTGTGTTATGTTATTTTTTTCTTTTATTTTTATTTTAAATCTATGTTTTTATTTTTTAGATCTCGTTTTTATATTTCAAAATTTTTGTGTTTGTTACTTTTTCAGATATAAAAAACCACCATTTTTTGTGGTTAGTGATGTTGTTTCACTGAAGTTTCACATATAATGACTAAAGTTACACTTTAAGTAACTGAAGTTACACATAAAGTGACTGAAGTTACACATAAAGTGACTGAAGTTACACATTTTATGACTGAAGTTACACATTTCCTTTTATTGTTTTTTTGTTTTTTTTTTCAATTTTGTCAAGTTTTTATTTATTTATTGTAGATCTCATTTTTTTATGGACTGAAGTTACACTATTTTGGACTGAAGTTACACTATTTTGGACTGAAGTTACACTCTTAATGACTAAAGATAACATGTCTTAAAATTTCATTATTAAAAATTGAAGTTACACTTTTAAGGACAAGTTACACTTTTAGGGACTGAAGTTACACTATTAAGATACTGAAGTTATACTATTAAGAGACCGAAGTTATACTTGAAGTTGTACAATTAAGAACTGAAGTTATATTAGTAAGGACTAAAGTTACCAAAATATGCCTTAAAGTTAAATCAACTTAAATTAAAATTTTCAAATGACTAAAGTTACCTAAACATGTCTTAAAGTTACATACTTATGTCTTAAAATTAAAGTTACATAAATACGATTTGAAGTTACACTTGTAAAGACTGGAGTTACACTCATAAAAAGGTTCAAATCATATAAATCGTCTTAAGTTACAAAAATTCCAATTTGTACCGTCGAAATCACATTTTAGCTTGAAGTTACACAAATAATGGTTGAAGTTACAATCAGAAAAGGCTAAAATCACATAAAATTGTCTTAAAGTTACATAAATTCAAATTCATATAGTCGAAATCACATTTTAGCTTGAAGTTACACAAATAATGGTTGAAGTTACACTCGTAGTGACTGAAGTTACACTCATAAAAAGGATAAAATCACATAAACTTGTCTTGAAGTTTCATAAATTCAAATTTATGTAGTCGAAATCACATTTTAGTTTGAAGTTACATAAATAATGGTTGAAGTGACACTCATAATGACTGAAGTTACACTCATAAAAAGTCTAAAATCACATAAACTTGTCTTGAAGTTTCATAAATTCAAATTTATGTAGTCGAAATCACATTTTAGTTTGAAGTTACATAAATAATGGTCAAGTAACACTCGTAATGACTGAAGTTACACTCATAAAAAGTCTAAAATCACATAAACTTGTCTTGAAGTTTCATAAATCACATAAACTTGTCTTGAAGTTTCATAAAAATTTTAAAGACGTTGTCAAACAAGTCATAGTTGAAGTGATTCATAGATTTCGAAGTAGGAATACTAGCATGTTAACCAATAGAGATGCTACTTGGTTAGGGCATATTGCTACTTTTTGAGATGCTTGTATTTCTTCTTTATTGAACTTATCGTGTAATTGTATGATGTAACATTGTTTTGATATTAATATACTTACCTTCCACCAAAAAAAAAAAATTTATGTAGTCGAAATTACATTTTAGTTTGATGTTACATAAATAATGGTTGAAGTGACACTCGTAATGACTGAAGTTACACTCATAAAAAGTCTAAAATCACATAAACTTATCTTGAAATTTCATAAATTCAAATTTATATAGTCGAAATCACATTTTAGTTGAAGTTACACAAATATGGGCTGAAGTGACACTCACAAATCTCAGAAATTCAAAAGTGCTCAAAAGTGATTAACTAAAGCCTAGAGAGAGAAAGTTAATTAATTAGTGCATAGGTAATTAATTAGTGTTAAGTGTGTTTTTGTTTCTACAATCTCATCCATCCATCTCCCTCATCCAATGGCTAAGATGAGGACTCATGGACTCAAAAAAAATGGTGGACTCATAAGAACCTATCTCTCTCTCTCTCTCTCTATATATATATATATATCTCTTCTCTCTCTCTCTCTATATATATATATATATATATATATAGAGAGAGAGAGAGAGAGAAGAGATCATATGAGATCTCACAATTTGGTGAGATCTCCGTACCAATCTGAGCCACTCATTTAGATGAGATCAATGGCTCTCATTTAACCAATGAATGGACCAAGAGATTAATAAACAAACTAAGGTCAAGCCCACAAACAATTCAATCAGACAATATTTTTTTCAAACACGCAACAATATTAAAAAATTCACATTTGAAATGGATAAAATACTAAAAAAAATATTGTAAAATGAAGGACAAATATTATGCATAAAGTGACATAATTTTTTACTGGAGTAACTTAAAGGACATTTAAAAATACAAAATCGTAACATAGGTTAAAATTATACTCCCTCCTAGTAACTAATTTCTTCCTTTTTCCCTTTTACACAAAAATTAAGGAAATGAATTTGGACCACACAAAACATACTACCCACATACAAATGAATTTAGACAACACAAAACACACAACCCCACATCCAAAAAGGGAAAGAGTGAAGAAAACCCGACTTACCCAATAAGGAAAGAGGGAAGAAATGACCGACTAGGAGGGAGTATTAGTTTATTTTAATTTATACTAAAAAAATAATATATACTTAAAGTGACAGATATTGTTACTAGAATAACAGAAATAGCATTTAAGTAACAAAATGTAATTTACGTAAAAAAAAATATTTGATTTAATTTAAAATAACATTATCAGATTAAAAGGAAATAACATATTTTGTAACTAAAGTAGAAGAAATAATATTTAAAAGGAAATAAAAAACTGAAAAATGAGCCTGATAATATGATATTATCAGATTTAGTCGCCTATGTGAGATTCGAACTCACACCTTGTACAATTTGCACAAAAATCTACCTTTTGAGCTAATAGATGAAAAAAAATATCAAAATTTTTATTGTAACTGAATGACAAAAAAATGCCTAAAATGAGGGAAAATGTGCTTAAAGTGACACAAAATTATACACTACCCAATCTCACTTTTGACAACTATAGTTGTAAAAAAAAAAGACGGAAAATAGAATGACAGAAAAATGGCTAAAGTGACGGAAAATGTACCTAAAGTGACACAAAATTATTCAACACAGAATGTCACTATAGACAATTTTGGTTGTCAAAAATGACATAAAATATGCGTAAAGTGACTGACAATGTACGTAAAGTGACATAAAAATTATACACCCTCACTTTTGACAATTATAGTTATAAACAATAAACATTTGAAGACGCTTTCTAATATAATTGATAAAGTGACAAAAACTTATATTAAAATGACAGAAAGCAATACAAAAGTGACAGGAAAGTTTTCAAGATTGAGAGTGACCTAATGCCGTACTTTCAGCTTATTCTATCCTATTTTTATGAAATATCCACTCAATTTGACCAAAATTATGCTGCTAGTTATACTTTCAGCTTATTCATTGAAGTTTGTTGTTTTCTTGATTTTTTCGATTCTTAATAGAAGAATCACATATGACTGTAAAACAACAATACAAGTATGTTGACATGAGAAGTAATAAATTTGAGCCTAATTGAGTGCAAATACAAGTAATTGAATGCCTAATTATGAACACATGTTATTACCTTTACGAATATAACCCTAGAAATTAAATTCAATGTAAAAATAGAAAAAGTAATACTGATTAGTAACAATAACGAAACATAACTATAATAGAGTATAAAATAATGACCAAAACCACGTAATTAGCTGCGTAAACTTGAACATTCTCAAAATTGAAATCAAAATAATCAACAAGAGAAACTACAAATACTTACACGGAGATCGAAGAACAAAATATAAGGCTCGAAATTTCAAAAATCCAAAAAAGATGGTGAAATCCAACCTAGAAGCTATAATGGAGGACAAGGAACAGAGAGGAAAATTATTTTGAGTTGTTGAAATTTGATTATGAGTGAGGGTGAGTGAGTGACGGATGTGGTTTGAGAGCCAATAAGTTAGATATGACGTGGCCCAATCTGAGCCGCTCCTAGTTGTTAGTTTGGATGGTCCATATTGGTACAATGATCTCACCAAAACAAGGAGGCTGAATCAGGTGAGGCCGTTAATTTTGGCGAGGTGGGCTGCCTCACCAAATTCACTGGGTTGATTTTCAGTTTTTTCACGGGATTGAAAATTTGAGTTCATCCATTTCTTTTCATTTGAACCAAGTACTCTCTTTAAAATAAAATAGACAAAACCCCAAACACTTTACTTTGTCTCTCTCTGATTTACACAAATTAATTGAGCTTGTACTTGATTTTGTGAAACTTGCACTTGATTTTGTGAATCTCTAACCTGATTTTGTGAAACTAAGACTTTATTTTGTGAATCTAAAAATTGAATTGTTAACTTTGAACATACAGTAGCATTTACAAAACTCTATGTTAATTGTAAATATATTTTTTATCTATGTGGGATTCGAACCCACACCTTGCACAATAGCACAACGCTCTACCTTTTGAGCTTATAGATAATATAGTGCAAATTGATTTATACATTTAACAAATAACAAACACATACATTAAAGTATTAGTAAAGAGTTAATGTGTGAATCTTAAACTTTGTGCTGTGAGCATAGGACCTATCTTATGTAGTTTCACAAAATAAAGCCCACGTTTCACAAACCTTAGGCGCAAGATTCACAAAATAGAGGCATACTTTCACAAAGTCAGTACCTATATTCATAGCAGTTTCACAAAGTAAGGTTCATGACCCACACCACAAAGTCCAAGATTCACAAACCTTAGGCGCATGATTCACAAAATAAAGGCCTACTTTCACAAAGTCAATTCCTATGTTCACAACAGTTTCACAAACTAAGGTCTTATACTCACACCACAGAGTCCAAGATTCACAAACTAAACCCTACAAAAGGGAGGGTGAACCCCTATCGAGGGTGAATGGGATCACAAGGGGTAGAATTTCTTATTTTCAAGGAGTTTCACAACCTTCGGTCTGAATTCACAAACAAGCCAAGTTTCACAAACCTAAGCTGTAGAATTCACAAACAGATGCCCTAATTTAACAAATAAAAAGCCTATTTTAAAGGAATTTCACAAACTTGGGTCTTAGAATCACAGCACAACAAGCCAAGTTTCACTAACCTAAGCTGTAAGATTCACATACACATTAAAATGTACATGTATTGCTTATATAATAAAATGTACATGTAGAATTCACAAACCTAAGATGTAGAATACAACAAGCCAAGTTTCACAAACCTAAGTTGTAGAATTCACAAACAGATACCCTAATTTAACAAATAAAAAGCCTATTTTAAAGGAATTTCACAAACTTGGGTCTTAGAATCACAGCACAACAAGCCAAGTTTCACTAACCTAAGCTGTAAGATTCACATACACATTAAAATGTACATGTATTGCTTATATAATAAAAATGGATCTTGAGCATTTTTCATTACAGCTAATGAACTTTCTTTGTGAGACTATTGGAAGGTTCGAGAGAGATTGTCTAAGTTTGACAAAATCAAGTGTCGGATACACACGAACAAGAAGGCAGACATTAAACGCGACTGAGACAATGTGACGAGTGTGCAAAAATCAAGTATAATATTCTGATAGACATGTCTTAAATGCACAAAAAGCGAACATGCACGCATCATATAATTGGCAAAGATGATTGTAATGAAGCATAACTAACATCGAATCGAGATATTTCCGCTATCTTTTAGACAGTTAGAATATTAGGTAGCATAACTAACACTTGAATCATCATCAGTAGCAGCAACACTATAAACCTTAGGAATAGAAATCACAAAAATTAACCTAATAATACATAGGAAATTATAAAAAAGCGAAAATAATGAAACGAAACACTAAAACGATTAGAAATAAGCGTACAAAGTCGAAATGTCGGAGAAATAAAATGAGAAATCGCGAAAAAATTGCAAAACAGGAAAAAAAAAACTCACTATATAAACTAATTAAAGAAGTTTATGACAATTATTTGACAACTTAGGATGAATCGAAATTAGGAAATAAAAAGAAGAAGAAGTAGAAGAAGAAACACAGCAGTAATAATATTACATCAGTCCACCATTTTCGAACCTTAAAGAAGAAGAAGAAGTAGAAGAAGAAACGACCTTAAAAGCTTCGAGCTAAGTTCATCAATGGCTTCCACCGCCGATTTAATCCGATCAATTGAATCGACGTTGGGAGTAACTATATCATCCGATCCTAATCTATCGTTAATCATCTTATCAACTTCATTAGCGTTAATTCTAGGGTTTGCGTTCATTTTATGGAGAAGATCTAGCGATGGCGGTGCGAATTCCAAGGTTATACTTCCTCCGAAGCCATTGAAGACTGATGTTGAAGATGATGATGAACTTGAACTTGTTGCTTCTGGTAAAATTAAAGTTACTCCACTAGTACAAAAAACCCCTATCGTGACACAGTTATTATGGCGGTTGTAAAAAAAGCGCCACAAAAAGGCCAAAATACTGGCGGGAACGGAATTTTTATGGTGTAGGAAGACTTTTGTGGCGGTTGAAAATTAGAACCGATGCTAAAATGGATGTTATTTATGGCGGTTTCGAATTAGAAACGCCACTATTAGTCTTTTGTGGCAGTTGTATTAATAAACCGACGTTAATAACGATGCTTAAAATAATAAAAAGTGGCATAATTTTTTCAATAAAACCGCCATTGTATCAATTTGTGTCGGTTGTAATTTACAACCGACATTTAAACATAAAAATAAAAAATCTTTGGTATCTCAGTAACTATATTCAATTAAAAAGCCCATGCCATGACTCAAAACCCTTAACATTGCATCCTTTCCATCCCTTCAATCATGACCCAAGTGTGACTGTTCTAAGGCTAGTTTACTCATTTTATTCACTTTCCCTCATTATTACAGTAACTTCTCCTCCTCGTTCATCCTCAATTCTAATTTCTAAACCTAGAATCCTTGACCGATTGATCCATATTCTTCAAAAAAAATTCATTCCCACTCTTCTTCAATCGATTCATCTTCTTATTTCGACTTGTAAGTTATTTCCAGTTGCAGAAATTCAATATTGTCGTGGTTTGGTGAGGCAGCTGTTCTTTGATTGTTTCTGAATTCCGTCGTTGACTCCAACAATGGTTATGTGATGCTCTAAATCTACCTTTAATCTTAATTACTTCCATGTGTGGTAATTAATTTTGTAGTTGTGGTACTTTCATTGTGGTTATTTACTTTTGTCGTTGATATTCACAAACATCTGATATGTTTTAATGGTATCAAATCCTTAGTAATCTATTTCACTGACCTATCAATATCATCTTTTTGCCTTATGTGACTTGGTTTATGTCCAGACTAGCTCTTTGTTCAATCCGATTTAAGTTCAAATAAATAGGGTAATCTCTTACCAATTTCTTATATGGGGTTTAATGACTTGTGCTTTAAAACTCTTTTCGTCCTAATTATTTGTTAATTGTTTACGTTTATATTCATGGACAGGTAGTTCAATCAAAATGTAAAACAAATGATTGATACGAAGGGAGTTTCTCCTTTGAACCCTTGACATTGTTCTTATTTTATACAGTAATAATTTGTGCAAATCACAGGACAGTCATGTCCATTGTCGTTCAAGAAAAGCCCTTACTGGATAGCGTGTGAGGTCAGAATTTGATCATCATAATTCATAACAACCCACATTGACTATAGTATCATTTCTTTTTGATACATCCTCTTTTTTGTCATACAAGCGCAGGTGATAAAGAATACTAGTGGGAGCAGCCTTGCTGTTGACATATGAAGCCTTGGTTGTACTGGCTAAGTGCACATGTTAGATATTTCATGGTACTTCTAGTCTTTATTAGTAAACTTACTCCGTATAAAATCATTGATGCTGGGTTTCTCGGGTCATTGGCGTACATACGAGTGCCAGGCAACAACATTGACTCTATGGCATCAACTTGAGCTACAAGAGTAATGAAGTTTGTGCCATTCTTCAAATTTATTCATTTATTATAGTTTTCTTTCTTTTTCTCGCTTATACTTGTATGGAAAATTTGAAATGTTGTAAATGTAAAATAATCAAGGCAAAATATACACTCTATAATATTTAAAAACGTTTTTTTAATGAGAAAGTAGATACTATGACTCTTAAACATGATCTCACTTCTTCACCTTATATTTTTAGATTCTGTGTACATTTTGGTGATGGTGTCATTGCTAATGCAGGAGGGAAAGTTAACCAACCGGGGTTATTGATTCCAGCTGCGTTGGTCATGATATACAATCGGTGGAATGAGTAAGTATTAATCAAACCAGATGCGTACAAGAGAACACTTATAATTTTTTTGATAAATTCTTGAATGGGTTTAGAAGTAGGTTGGGTCGTGGCCTCAGGGAATAAGATGATGGCTTGTCGTTAAGGTTGGTGGCTGATGGTTCAAGGTGGTAGAAAAAAAACTCTATTTGACTCTAAGACAATTTATGTTAACCAACATTGAATCATTTTGGGACTAAAGAAAAGGGAGAGGGGATAGCGATGTGATTTTTTCCTTCCAAATCTATATACATTGAATTGGAATCGTTTTAATTATTGTACCACAGAATATCAAGTAAGGATATGTTTTCACCCTTAAAAAAATTCATTCTCATTTGAAATTAATCTTCTTATGTGCTTCTTAATTTGGAGTGTTGACTGTTTACTACTTTTTGGCATGCCTTAAGTCTTAGCCAATAATTTACGTTTCTGCACTTATTGTAACTTAAAGTAGTACTCCATATCTTTACTGAGTAGTCCTTATTTAGTAAACAAGGTCTGGTTTTCAGTTAGCTGAGTATAGCTTCTGCAGTCTAGATATAGATATTATAATATACTAACTGCAATATTATGTATATATGTTGAACAAAACGTATCTGACTTGAACATTTACTAAATGGGGATAAAAAGCTACAGTACTCTAAGCTAAGCAACACAATAATATACTTGTACTAGTATTAATTAAGGAAGTAACGCTCTTAACACATGCACTAGTATAATAGTACTATATATAAATATGTTGAACAAAATGATTTTATTAAGACGGTCTTGCTACACTTTCTATTTTCTAGTAGCTAATTCATCTTTTTTTTCCTTCTTTCTCTTATTCCAGCTGTGATAAATCTTGTGTGCCACTACTCTATTCAGCCTCTTCGCCGTCAAACCGGTAAGTCTTACGACATGGCTATTACAATTTCTACGACCTACTTCATCTCCTTTTTTGCCTCTTTCTCTTATTCCAGCTGTAATTTCGCTAATAGTAAACTTATTATAAAAGTCATCGAGGTAAATAAAATTTAAATTATTTTTATATTGTACATAATATTAAATTATAATTATATATAAGATAGGGTGTTGATTTTCGCAGTACACATTTTACTCATTATAGTACAACTTTTACCGTACTACCCCTCTCATTTCCCCTTTCAATGAAAAATGTATTGCATGAGAAAAAGTCAAAACCCACACCAGCCATCATCTTCAACCTACCACAACCACCACCACCTGTCCCTTGCCACCCCCTGCCCTCCACTGAGACCACCGCCGACCGCCGCCCTTCCCCTTCCCCCTCTACCCGTGATTTCCGTGGGCCATCCTCTTCCCTTGCTACCGCACTACGCACTCCCCCTTTCTTGTAACACAACCACTGCCATCCCGCACCACCTATCTACAGATGTCGTAGGCGACCCCTAGTCGATCCCCACCGTGTACCCTACCCGTTCATACCGCCTACTGCCCCTAAGTAGTAAGTACTCACTCAGCCAATCTCATACCTAACTTAAATAAAATCAATTAAAAAATCCATGAAATAAATATTCATTTGATTGATGATTTGCAATTAATTAATTAATTAATTACATGTTGTAATTGTTATTCATGATTGAAACAAAGTTGATTAATTGGAATATTGTGTCGTTAGGTTCCCAAAGAATTAGGTTAGAGATTATTTTTTGTTAGGGGTAGCTAAATGGAAAGTTCTGCGCAAAATGTACTGAAATTAGTAAAATATGTACTGCGAAAATAAACTACGTTAAGATATCATATAAGTAATACAATATTTTTGCTATAAATTTTAGTGTCGTCAATAACAAAAAGGTTACGAGTGTGGTTATTATGTCATGAAGTGGATGTATAACATAACGTTTTATTACTAGACGGGTAAACTAAAAGATATTGAGAAGGTATTTCTTGTTTTCGTTCTTCTTATAGCTTATTTATTTAGTCTTAGCTTTATATTCTTACTAATTGACCTATATTTGTTAAATGTAGCTTATGGCAGATTCAAGCATTTCACTTGATGATATTGATGAGGTTAAAGAAGCGTGGGCTACCAAATGTTTAGAGAATATGTAATTTAGTTTATTAACTAAAGTGTGTATATATTTGGTGATATTGTTGATGCTACACTTCGATGTATATTTGGTGAGAGTGATGTTGTTTTGTTGGATGTGATGAGATCGATGTAAATTTGTTAGCTTGTATTTATTGGAATATTATTTAGGTGGTTACATTTTGATTCAATTCGCAGGTCTTATTTGGAAACAATAAATTTGTGGGGAGGTAGTGCTGCCTAAATTGGTGTAGATTTTTTTTGTTTAAAAATATATATATATTATGACGGTTTATCTAAAAACGACGTGAAAAAGTAAACAATTTTTATTTTATGCGCGAAAACAAACTCGCATGTAATGACGGTTTTTCACCTACAACCGTCGTAACAATATAATTTCCCGCCAAAAAAGAATATGCTTTAATGACTGTTCTTCACCTTACAACCGACACTATAGCTACAATTAACAACGGTTCTTTACTTGAAACCGGCATTAATGATATCACTAAAAATACAATTTGTGGCGGTTTTTCATTCATAACCGCCATTATAAAGGCTCTATGGTGGCGGTTCTGCTCCCATAACCGTTGTTTTAAGTAAACTTTTCATGGCGGTTGTAATTTACAACCGCCACTTTAGTGATCTATTATGGCGGTTGTACAACCGACGCAAAAAATAAATGACGCCGCGATATATGTCGGACCCTTATTTTGAAAAACCGCCATGAAAGGCCTTTTACAACCGCCACCGTATGGGGTTTTTCTACTAGTGTCTTTTGATTTGATTTGATTTAATTTGATTGATTGATTAATTATTTTGGTGATTATGATTTGTGGTTGAATGCTGTTGCTTGTTGAGTTCGTCGCGGTTTTGAGTTTAGCTCACTAACAGAGAGAAAGAGGAAATAAAAAGAAGACTTAAGAATGAGCATTGATATAGTTAAATTGAGGTTTTATGTATTGCAACGTGGCACAATCTGGTGCTTGAATTTCTTTTTAATTGGACGGTGGAGATGGGTACAGCTGCCTCACCCTAAGAAGGGTGCCTCACATGATTCAATTCCTATATATATATATATATATATATATATATATATATATAATATGTACAAATATTTAAATAATATAATAATTTTGATGTACTATACCTATATATATATTATAACATTAAATAAATAAATTAAATTTAAAGCAGAGTTAAATAAATTAAACTTAATTTATTTATTTTCGTGCCTCAAAATTTAATACCGCGCGCGCGTATCTGAAAAATTAAAAATAACACACAATCTATAACAACGGTTCTTTATAATACTACCGTTGTTATTACTTTCAACAACGGGTCATACTAAAGAAACCGTTGTCATTGTGTTTATTAGACTTTTCATTTTGGCGCATTTTGGTGAAAATATATAACAACGGGTATACTTTAACAACGGTATTTTTTGTATAACCGTTGTCAATAGTTTCTTTTAATAAAAAATAATTTACAATCCTATAGAGCAAATTAAACGCACAAATAATTTACAATCCCATTATCATCATCATCATCATCATCATCATCATCCTTGTTTAAAACACAAACACACAAATCTTTTTGCTTATTATCATCATCATCCTCCTCGTTCTCTTTATCATCATCTTGCTCGTTCTCTTTATCATCATCCTGTTCGTTCTCATTATCATCATCAGGTAATTTTTGTGTTTCGTCTTTAGGGTTTTAAGATTGAAGTTCATCTTTTTGTTTTTCATCTTTTTGTTTTTCGTGTCTTTGTTCTCTTTATCGTTCTCTTTATCATCCTGTTTCATTCCTTTTTAAGGTTTTAGAGTTTTAGAATCTCTGCACGACTCTTTATTTGTTCAGTTACTATTTCATTCCTTTTAAGGTCTTAGGGTTTTAGAATCTCTGCATGCATGACTCTGTTCAGTTACTATTTCATTTCTTTTGAAGGTTTTAGGGTTTTAGGATTATCATGGGTGAAAAACGGAAAAGAAAAGAAAACAATGATATGGGGGATAAGCCTGGTGCGAGGGGTGCTTCGCAGTGCCCTGGAGCCATTGCAGCTATAGCGGCAAAACAGCCGCTTAGTATAAAATGGAGTGTGAAAGGTGTTCCTACTGGTCCAAATGCGGGCCATTTATCCACTTGGATTGGAGTTCCAACCAAACAGTTTGCGCCTATTGATTTAGATGATTTCAGGAATCTAAATCCTGTATTGTAGAAGTTACTCTTGGTTCGTATAAAGGTATGATAATTTCTTTTGAAACAACATTTTATTTTGCAGAAGTTACTCTTGGTTCGTATAAAGGTATTATATTAGACAGCCGCTTATTAGTATATGTATAACATGTAATTGAATGCTATGATGATGCAGGAAGCCTTTGATATTCTCGACTGCCATGATAAGTATCTATTACATAAGGCAGGGGCAGCCTTAAGGCAGTGGAGGTGTGACCTTGCCAATTTACACTTGTATGTCGACAAGGAGATAGAGGAGATGCATAAGAGCCCACCGATAAAGAAGTACCCCATCATCACTCAGCAACAATGGGATAATTTTAAGGCGAAACGAGCTAGTGAAAAGTTTCAGGTTAAGTATCCATGTCATATGTTCTCATTTTTTTGCTGTTATTTTGAGCAATTTCTAAAACTCTACTTAAGGTAGCGTTTGGAAACACTAACTCCATTTGAATCACATGATTTGAAAGTTGTGATTTGGAATGATGATTTGGAAATTACAGGGGGTTGGGTGTCATTTAGAATAAGCTAAATTTAATAAAAAAATCACAAGATTTCATAAGGAAGAAAGCAACTTAAATTAGTCCATTTCATTACACATGAATCTCTTACATGGTTTTCCAATTATGTCAAATTTTAATCAGGAAAAGTACAACAACCACAACAAACACCAAGCTAATAAATTTCACTAACAAAGTTAATTGCTCAAACTCCTTTTTCAACTCAATAATTTCTTCCTTCAAATTATCACTTGAACAATCATCATCTTCATTTGCTCCATTGCTCTTCATTTTCTACTGATGATAACATGGTCTGATGCCAACCATGTTACAAAGTTATGACACTCCAAGCATTTGAAGTACGCTTTTCTTGGATTGCTAGTTGACCCGGATATTTTAATCACCGCATTCTTACCGCAACGATTGCAAGCTTGATTCTTAAATTCAAGACCTTCAATTGGGGTGCTCCTCGAAGAAGATGAATAGGAAGACATAATCAAACAAGGAAAAGTAAAAAAAAAAACAAGATAGAGATGGGGACATTACAGAAGAAAGAAGATGGGTAAATTAGGTGAGAGGTAGGATATATGAACTGAAAATATATATAGATGAAATAAAGGGAACATTTTGGAGGGAAAATGAATGTGAAATGGAGGGAAAATGAATCTGAAAATGAATGTGAAATGGAGGGAAAATGAATCTGAGAATGCCACATAAGCATCCTAATAAGCAACAAATAGAAAAACCCCTTTTTTAATTAATGAGTTTTCTATAATTTTCTAATTATCTCATCTACTTGCGATTCTATATGATCTGAAGGTCGTTAGCGCCAGAAATCATGCTAACATTTCAAATAAGCAGGGGGTATATTATGGTTCTCAAGGTGGTTACAGATTGATAGAAGACAATCTCGTAAGTAGCATCTATATATTAGATTTTTTTAATCATACTTGGACTTGATACACATATATACATATATTAGTTTTGAGTTAATGTGTAGGTGTCAAAGGGAGTGACCGACTTGAACCGACACGTAACTTATAAAGAAGGGCACACACCTAAAGGATCCCGAACCTGCAACAAATATGATCAGGAAGTCTTGGCCAATATAGTAAGTATTATTTTATTAAGACGAGTTTTTTAATAACTTTATTGTTTAATTCTTACGCGTATGTATGTCTGACTATCTATTTAATTTAGTAACAAAAATAAAATGAAGTTTATTTAATATATTATAGGAGAATGTTTTGAAGGAGGTTGCGGAAGGGAAATTCACTCCGAATGGTCGTGATGACGTTCTTGCTTAGAGCGATCGGCAACCCGAGCATCCAGGTGGATTGAGGGGCGTCCCATTACATGTCGGAGTCACGAAATATTATGGGACAACTACCCCGAAAAAGAAGAAGAAAAATAAGGGGAAGGCTGACATGGTACCATTTTATATTGTCATTTAAAATTCACAGGTTATTGTTTTAAACAAAATGTTGATTCTACATTTTTTTGCACGCAGGTTCAGTTATTGGCCTCCGTGATACTAAAAATGAATTCTGGAGGCAGACTTCCGAATAAGAATTTAAGATGATGGAGGATGTCATTAAAACGGGTGAGGTGCAACAGATTGGTCAAGAGGCAGAGAACACTACTACCTTGGCAATACATGAGGAGGAAGTATCGATCAACGAGAAACAGAAAGAGGTACCTAGTGCTGCTGAAGTTTTAATACCTCAAACCGATAAGGTAAATATGACTACAGCCTCAACAGATTTTTCTTCTTTTTTTTTTCTGCATTTGTTCCTTTCCAGCAGCCAAATGTTATACGTGATTACAGCCTTACTCGGGGTACACCATGGTTTCTAAACAGCCTTACTTGGGGTGTGTGTTCCCTGCAATAACTGGTAAAAACCAGCTCTAATGCTATAACCTCTGACATCATAGCCTTTGATTGGTTAGTTTTATTAGGTAAATGAGTCTGAAAAGGGGATGCAACTTGAGGAGACGGCTGAGAAGACGGATGACAATAATCAGGGGTTCCAACTTGAGATGACGGCTGAGAAAGCGGGCGACCCATCACCTTCAAATGAGGGGCCAGTTTTTGGCAAGGTATGCATGAAGTCTGTAATAGGTATGTAGATCATTTATGAATTCTATTATATTTTGGTATTTAATTAATAATGTGTATTCTACAGGCCATAAAAAGGAAGGTAGTTATTCTCACCGACCCTTCATCCGAGATAGTTGTTCGTGTAGCCTGGGTTTCGTAGACATAATGCCCAACAAATCAGCTGAAAACATCTTGGTTCATGGCGTACCACTTTTGCCGAATCATAGAAAAGTGGGGATAAATCAAGCCTTCAAGGGCTATGAAACGCTTCAACTGCCCGTCCCAGTCCGTGACGACCTTCAAATTCTGGCAAATGCGGTTCAATGTTTTGTCCAATGGCCTAATAAGCACATTTACCTGACTCGTTCGCCTACGACTCAACGGAATGTAGTCGGGGTTAGAAAAATACATCTAACCAGCAAGTTGAAAGAAAAAGTTGATGAGGTAATCTGAAAAAGAATAACTATTATTCCTCTATTTATCTTTGACGTAATCTGAAAAAGAATAATACACTTTTTTTTGTAGGGTAAAAAAATACACACGGCTGATCACCGGATAGACAATAATCCTACTACTACCTCATTGAAAGATCAAGTTGATGAGGTATTTAGTTAAGTACTTAATTTTTTTAAATAGCTCGAACTGGGATATGTTTCGTTTGGATTAGTTTAGTTAAGTACTTAATTTTAGTTATCCACATGTAGGATGTTGTGACAAGTAGCACAAAAGAAAATTCGCATTATTTCCCCCAGCTGAAAGATGTTAGCAGTCTATCCCGTACTGATTATATTGGGAACGTTTTCATGCAAAGAGTAAGAACGATGACGATGATGGACCTTTATAAGGAGGCTGATGCTCGTATAGCAAGCGAGCAATTGATAATTATTTCGCTCGAGGATGATATTTTAGGGAAAGAACGTCAAGCAGTTCTCTCATGGGAGATTCTAGCCATTTGGGCTGGCCTTGACGAGATTTATATCCAACACCTATTTGTTTGGATGAAGTAAGTTTCTTAATAAATCATGCAATATTCTAATATTCTGACTAAGATATAGTGTTTTAAATACCGGAATTAAAACCGTCATGTAGGTTCTTGAAATCGGTTGTGATCCCCGAGAGCAAGAGTCCACATGATCTATACGGATTCTCGTGCCCTTATATTTTATCTATGCATATCGAGATGATTTCTTACGAAGAACGTATTGATTATATTGCTCAGGAATTGGCGAAAAACAAAAAGCTCATTCTTGCCTCTTATAATGAAATCGGGTAATATATAATTAATATTACGATTCCAAACACAATTGCATTTTTATATTTTATATATGATGTTGTGCTTGTTAATAATGATGTGTCTCTCGATCTAGGACACATTGGGTGCTAGCAACGATCATGCCGACCAAGAAGAAAGTCTTTTGGTTGGACTCTTTGCATAAACAACCATCCAAGACCTTTAAAAGGTTGATTATTAAGTAAGTTTATAATACTGATTTGGCACATAATATTAAGTTTCAACTATTATTATTTTCACTACTACACATATATATTTATGTGAGTTTATGCCTCTTTTTTTTTAAAGGGCCTTTGAGAAGAAAAGAGCTAACGACGACCAACCCACAGAAGATTCTGATGATGGCCCTACTTTTACTACGATAACAGAGGTAGCTGCGCAAATACAATACCTTAAGTGCATGATATCTGTCTTTTTTAATTACGCATTAAACTAATTGGTAATTGCCTTCTCGTCTCTTCGTTTTTTATGTAATAATAGGTCCCTAAACAGCCGGATAGCATACAATGTGGATACTACGTTTGTCGTTTCATGTTGGAGATTATTAGGCGAATATATATCCTTATTCTAGAAAGGGTTAGGTAATTAATGAAGCTAATACTTTTTTTCATTAGAGCTGATCTCTTTGCTGCTATATTGATGTTGCTATATATGCTACTGTTGTTACCCTATGTCAATGTGTTTTATTTGTTTTATCCGCAGTATGTAATCACCACGCCACATGTCTCTGAGTACAAAAAGCATCAAATAGACGAGGTAAGGGACTTGTGGGGCAAATACGTGCTTGAACATTATTGCAAGGAAGAATAAATGAAACTTAGAACATTTTGGAAGATAGGGAACATTAATTTGTAGAAGTCATTAGAGCTGCTGTCTTTGCCTTAATGCATGTAGAAGTGATCAGTGTTGATTACAAAATGCAGGAGTGATCAAATTGTAAGTATGAATTGTTCTGAAGAAGATCATTTTTCTTGTATATATCATTTTGCTGCTGCTCAAAGTCGTTTATGCGTGCTACTGCTGCTGATTTATGCAGGATTTTCACTGGCAGGGGAACAAATTTAATTTTTTTCTAAAAACAATAATAAAAGAAATAACAACGGTTATTTTAAAATTCATTAAAAGCGTTGTTACATATTTCTCACCAAAACTAATCATACTTTTAACAACGGTTTATTCTGATATACCTGGTATTATTAAAACTTTGCACAACGGCTTTCTTAGTATAATCCGTTGTTATTAACTCTATTCACAACGGGTTTGAAAAACTTAAGCGTTGTTATAATCTTTCCCACCAAAACTACACACGTTTAACAACGGTTTCTTTTAACAAAATCGTTGTTGTATCTTTCCCACCAAAATTATTCACACGGTTTAACAACGGTTGGGTAGTAATAACAACGATTGTTTACCGTTGTTAAAAATATTCACAACGATTTTAACAACGGTTTTTTCTAATATACCCGTTGTTATTAAAACTTTCAACAACGGTTTCTGCTAACATAAGCGTTGTTGTATCTTTCCCACCAAAATTATTTTCACGGTTTACCAACGGATGGCTAGTAACGACAACGGTTTTTAACCGTTGTTAAACATATTCACAATGGTTTTTTCAGTAAATATGAAACGTTGTTAAAACCTTTAACAACGGAGGCTTTAACAACGTTCGCTTATTTATATAACAACGGTTTTTAACCGTTGTCATAGCCTGTTTTTGTAGTAGTGAAGTTCCAACCCGGCTACTAGAACTCTCATTTGTGTTCTCATGGACGAGCAGACCCTGACAGAAAAGTAGAAAGCCGAAGTAAAATTACCCGTATCGTCACGAATAACTTCTCTAAATGCTCCGTCCATGTTCATGAGGTGCCCACCGAAAGGAGGAGGCTGCCACCGAATAAAAACCTAATGTCTGATGGATCCCGGGTAGGGTATAAATAATGAAAAGGGGTCGAAATCTTTCTTGGAGCTTTCAAATTGTTGCTGAAGGAAATAGTAGGGGTTTACGTGATTGACCTCCGACCGTCCAAAGACTAGATTATTCCTCCATTGCCAAATCCACCAGCATGAGATGGCGAATTTCATCGACCAATTTAGGGATGCAAGGGAAGAATCATTAGTGGCATTTTTCGAGACCCAGTCGTGAGAAGGGATAGCAAAGAAATCGCCAAAAGAAATTAAGCTTCCAATCTTTTGCCATAATTCTCGTGAATAAGAGCAATGGCGAAGAAGATGATCATTGCTCTCATCCTCTTCTAGACAGCACGGGCATATAGGATTGTCTGACAAGCCACGTCTAACTCGGCTATAATTACACATTATTCGTTCATGGGCTATCTAACCAAATAAACATGCGGATCCTCTGTTGTAACGGAAGTTTCCATATAAGACGCCATTCAATAGGGTTGGACTCGACAAGAGAGACTGGATTTTTAATGATAGCTAATGCAGATTTGATCGAGAATTTAGTATTAGACGAAGCATTCCAGTAGAGTTCATCTTCCTTATTTAGAGCATTTGATAGTGAGTATGCAGCGATTTTAAGTAGTTCTTCACTTGGTAAGTAGTTAGAAAAATTACCCCTTTCGACCCGGAATTCTCGTCCCACATATCAGTAACAGTAGCTCCTAAAATTGAGTCGGGAATAGTCATCAAAGCTTTGTCAGATAGGCAACCGTCTTTGACCCATGAATGGTCCTAAAAAAGGGTCTTTCTTCCATTACCTACGGCCACCGTGGATCCTTTGGCGATAACTTTAGCTTGAGAGATAATTCCTGACATACACTTTACATATTTGCCTTTGGTTGAAACATATCGAAATCGCAGCGACCAATCGACCATTACAGTACTTCGCAGGAAGGACTCTAGCCCAAACCCGCGTTGGTTTAGATAGTACTCTCTAACCCAATTTCCTTAGAAAGGCCGCATTTGATTGTCTAGATGAACGAATGCCTAAACCTCCAATAGTTTTTGGTTTTTTAATTGTCTCCCAAGATAGTAAGTGTACCTTCTGTTTATTCCCGTCTCCTCCCCACAAAAAAATGTTGAGTCTTTCTTTCCAGCGAGTCACTATTTGATCTAGGAATTTTAGATATTTGCATATTGTAATTTGCCAAAGTAGATAAAGTCGATTGAACCACCATCGATCTTCCTGCAAACAATAAATTTTTGGTTTGCCACCCAACTAATCGCCTATTAAATTTCTCTTCAAGTTTGGAAAATGTACCTTTAGTTATTCTCGCATGAATTGTAGGCACTCCTATATAGGTTCCCAAATCAGACGTAATTTTGAGCTCTAGGACGTCGGAAATTGCTGCTTAAGTATCCGGTGGGACGTTACTGGAGAAAAAGATTATTTTTTAGTAAGGCTAACTCTTTCACTCGAGACAGGGTAAAAACAATCAAGCACATCAGCGATAACTCAAGCTTGAGTCAGCGAAAAACAAATTCGAGATTTTTGGCCCATGCTTACAAATAGGGACCGGATTCCAGTTTTTTCTCGTATTTGTACATCAATAGTTTGCTGAAGTTTTTCTAAACACATTACAAATAAATAAGACGAGAGTGGGTCGCCTTGACGAATTCCTCTGGTGGGTTTAAATTTCTCAATGGGCTCGCCCTTCCCCAATCTATCTGCATCATGGTAGTGGTCACGCACTCCATAATGGTATCTACCATTAAAAATGGGAAGCACATATCTCCCAGAGTTACCCTTATAAATTCACATTTTAATCGTTCATAGGCTTTCTCAAGATCTATTTTTATAGCCATTGATGAGTAATAATAATATTTATGTTTATGTCTCCCCTTAATCATTCTGTTATGGTTTTGTGCTTAATTATATGATTAGATGCCGTTATCTGTTAGAATGTCGATACTCCCGCTTTTGTGTGCTATTGTGTAGATTCAGTGCGATTTGGATGTATTGTAAGCCTTGTAAAGAGAAATGGAATCGGCATTTCGAGAATTTATGCTTGAAATGGAGACCAAGAAAAAAACAAGGAGGAATGTTAAAGAAATTAATTGGAAAGACCAAACAAATGTGAAATGTGGAAGAAAGAATGGTTGCATTCACAAGTGTCAATTTCAAACTTGAATATCTTGGGTTCTACATTTTCTATCAAAGTGATTCATATGGAAAAAGAAAGCTCTTCCTCTTAGCTTTCCAATTATAGGTCACACGTCGAATTCCGATAAATAAAGAAGAAATGACAGCTGTTTAAAATTCACTGCGCGGAGCTGAGAACCCGACTCGATCGAGCAGATTGACCTTTGCTAGATCGAGCAACCCAATACCTGACAAGTTACGAGTTTCGTAAAGTTAGTTTTATTTAACTAATTGCATTATTATAACTACAAATCTCGTCGTTATTCCTGACAAGTTACACTTTATTTAGTTTTAAAACTCCTAAAAACTTTTAGATAGAATTAGTTTTTCTTCATATATTATTTAAGATCTACAATTTTATCTCTTTATTTCGTTATTCCTTTGAATTAGGTATTTTTACTCTTCTACTCTTGTTATTTTAATTCCAAGTTCTTGTTTATCAATTGCTTTGTTAATCATCTTCTTTATGTTATTAATTATGTTTGCCTTTAATTATATTATTGTTGTTTGTTTAATTAATATGAGTAGCTAATCCTTTTAATCTAGGGTTAAAGGGGATCTAGGATGTTCGAAGGAGGATTACTGGATTAATTGTTAATTAAATCATATAATTGTTGTTTTAATTCTAGTAGATTGATTTAGGCCAGAATTAATTAACTAGTATCACATATTAGGATTATCACCGACCGGGTTAAGACTAATTTAGGTTACACAATCGAATAAAATAAGTTTAATGATAGCGACCATATGTTAGACTTAGACCTAAAGGGCATAATTGAGTCGACCGATCTTATGACCTTAGGCAATTAGATTAACCTTTTAATTGATTAATATCCTTCCCCGGATAACATTCTAGTGAACCTGATACCTAGACCTTTAAACTTATTGAATTCGTCTTTTACTTTATTGCAATTAGTTATAGCTAATCAAACAATCAAAACCCCAGAAACTGTTACCTTTAAAGACAAACTAAGTTACTAACAAATAGAATTTACTGTCTCCTCGTGGATTCGATACCATACTTACTGCTGACTATTAGTTAGCATTGAATTAGGTTTACTTTGATTTAGGGAACACGACTTTACCCTTATCAAATTTGGCGTCGTTGCCAGGGAGGCAGCTATTTTATGTTTGTTTTTGCATAGTTTGTCTTTTGTCTGAGGTAAATTTAGTTCCTTGAGACTGTTCTCATGCTTGTTACCATCAGGTTCGGGCATGATGACAATTAGTGTTTTGGTGCTTACATAGACAGGTTCAAGGAATGGCTAGATACACAAAAATATGTAGATTTTTCTGCCATCAAGATCTGCTTGTATATTATCTAGGGTATAAATGACCCTACACAAGCGTACCTCAACTCCATAGGTAAGGGTGACTTTGGTGGGAACGCCGTTAATAAGGTTTTAGAATTCTTTGAGTAGTTTGCCCTTGAGAGCGTTAAGCCCCATTTTTCTCTTTCTGTAAGTGATAAGAGTGAAGATATGGGACTCAGCCCACTTTTAATGTAGTGGATAAAATTGATACTAGTGAGGCTATTGAGGACACTTGTTATGCTATTGATGTCATTGATGAGTTCCCTGGTGATGATAGTTTCGGGGAAAGTGGATGTGATAACCATGGTGAGGAAATTATTGACTCTTTTGCCAACTCCGTAGATTGTATACCTCGTTTGTATCAACCTATTATTTACTCTTGGGAAGCCAAAATAGATGTTATTGAAGTCGCCTTAAATGGTGGTGAAAGTAGCCATTTGGAAAGGCATGAGTTTACATATTCAGAGGACATCTTGGGTGAGATAGAAGCCACTCTTGCAAGTAAGGAGTATGACTATGATGCTAGTAAAGAGGTAAAGAAGTCCCATTCTCATTCTTATGTCGAGATAGAGCCCTCTAAATATGTTTATCACAGTCTAAAAGACTTGTCTCTATTCCCTACTGCAATTCACGATAATAAGCTTATTTGTGAGGTGTCATTCTAAGTAGGGAGTAACTGGGAGTTGGGATTTATCTTTGAACCAGGAAATTCAAACAAATTTATTTTTCATGTCTTCACTTATACAATGTTTGTTCTAAATTGCTTGATTTCTTGTACATTCTATTGTTATTCCATGGAGGTTTGTGCTAGTGTGTTTGATAAGTTGTTGAGATCTTTGAGCACTTTTGCTATAAGTATATGGATAATTTGAGGAAGCGGCTTATGATGATAATGATGTTGATGAGGATGAGCACTAGTGACAATTGGTCTCTACATCCCCCACTTTTCAGCTAGTTTGGGGGATGAGCTAATTCTATACCGCCGGTACTATCTCTCCTTGTAGTTTATTTATATTGTATTATCTTTTAGTTACTTATTTCCCCTTGTTAATAGTGTCTTGTATGCTGCTGTTGGATTTATGTGTTATTGATGTGCTCTTAGCGTCACATTGAGGTCACCATGACATTTAAGTTTGGGGGAGGAGTCTTTATATTTGTTGTGTGTTTATTTATGCATTGCGTGTTAAAAAAAACCATAAAAAATTCAAAAAAAATCCAAAAACATGTTTCTTATTTTATTTATTAGGTCGAGTCTTGGGGAAATTGAATAACAATGATGATAATTTGCATTCTTTTTGCATTTGAATCCCATCTAAGTCATCCTTGTACACTTTTTTGACATGTTATCTTGAAAACAAAGCTCAATGATCTAGTCTTGACCATATTTGACATGCCTTTTGCTAACTAGATTTGATAAATTACGTTTGTAAATCACTTAAATTTCTAAGGTCTTTAGAGCTTCCTAGGCTAGGAACATTAATAAACTTGTCTCATTGGCTTTAGGCTTGAGTGCGGTACTTCTTGTGAAATATGTAACATCAAACTGCATAAGTGTGACATTAGTTTCTTGATACTTTTACACGTTCGTTCTTTATAGTACATGAGAAAAGGCAATTCTTTTTGTTCAAATAAGCCTCACATAGGGAAAAAAAAGACTTCATTTTATGCCCTTTTTATTGAGGTCTTTATATTTAGCCTATTTGCCCTTTGTACCCTGTTTGACAACCTATTTAAAAGCAACATTCCTAAAATTTGCGTACCATATCGAGACACTCGTAGTTGCATATTTTTCATGCATATCTTGTTATTATGGTTGGGTTGGGATTTATATTGTCAAAGTGGGTGTAGTAGTTTTTGTTAGCAATTGTGTTTTATTTCCTATGTTGAGAAAAATTGTATGAAGCAAAGAAATAAAAATAAAGAAAAAGAAAAAAAAATAAAGAGAAAAATTTAAAAAGAGAAAAGAATCGAGAAAAAAGAAAAATATAAGTTGCTTCAATTTATTTCTTTTAAGGGAAAGTAAAAGGAAATTTGCTAGAATCTAATGCATAATTAGGGAGTTATATCAAAATCTCTCTTGTGTGGTCAAAGTTTAAGATGATTTCTCTAGTTGGGTATTAGTTTGTGCTTAATATTGTAGAATTGGTTTGGTAAGTGTCGTTCCGACTACCGGTCTTAGCCCCACATTCCCATACGTGCTTTGGCACAACTCACTTCTATACCTTCACCCATTAGCCTCCCTTATTGTCCTTGATACATGTACTTTGGTCATATAGTGAATGCGTATTACTTGGGAAAATTATTATCACATTAGAATGCATGCATTTTTAATAAGTTGAGTGAGTGTTTCTATTTCTTTTTTGTATCTTTACAAAACTCACCTTACAAACACTTAGGATTGCATGAGTGAATCCGCGAGAATCCGACTAATTTGTCTTAAAAGATCAAAAGGTAATTGGTTTTGTCGAGTACGGTATCATTTAACATCTCGTGATTTAGCTGTGTTTTCTATTGCTCGTGCCTTTGAATTTGTTTTATTGGTACAACTTGGTCATTACTTTGTTATATATATGGATAGCTTACGATTTGTATATGCATTAAGATTAGCTTTGAGTCGTTCATTCACCATTTGTATGTTTGTCTTTGTATTGTGATTAGTACTTTGCTTGAGGACAAGCAAATATATTGTGATTATATTATTAGATGCAATTATATGTTAGAATGTCGATACTCCCGCTTTGTTAGGCTATTGTGTAGATTCGGTGCGATTTGGATGCATTGGATTCCTTGAAAAGCGAAATTTAATAGACAAATGTGAAATGCGGAAGAAAGAAAAGTTGCTTTCACAAGTGTCAACTTCAAACTTGAATATCTTGAGTTATACAACTCCTATCAAGGTGATTCACATTAGAAAAAAAAATCTCTTTCGCTTAGTTTTCCAATGATAGCTCACACGTCGAATTCCGATAAATAACGAAGAAATGTCAACTGTTTCAAATTCATTGCGCGGAACTGAGAACCCGACTCGATCGAACAGTTTAACCTTAGCTCGATCAAGCAACCCAATACCTGGCAAGTTACGAGATTCCTAAAGACGGTTTTATTTAATTAATTGTATTAGTATAAATACAAATCTCATCTTTTATGATTAGGTTACACTTTATTTAGTTTAGAAACTCTTAAAAACTCTTAGAATTAATTTTGCTTCTCATAATTCCAAAATCAACAAGTTTATTTCTTTAGTTTATTAATCCTTTGAATTAGGTATTTGTACTCTTCTACTCTTGTTATTTTAATTCCAAGTTCTTGTTTATCAATTGCTTTGTTAAACATCTTCTTTACGTTATTAATTATGTTTGCCTTTAATTATGTTATTGTTGTTTTTTTTTTAATTACTATGAGTAGCTAATCCTTTAATCTAGGGTTAAAGGGGATCTAGGATGTTCAAAGGAGTCTTACTTAATTAATTGTTAATTAAATCATATAATTGTCGTTTGATTGTTGTTTTAATTCTAGTAGATTGATTTAGGCCAGAATTAATTAACTAGTATCGCATATTAGGATTATCACCGACCGGGTTAAGACTAATTTAGGCTACACAATCGAATAGAATAAGTTTAATGATAGAGACCGCATGTTAGCCTTAGATCTAAAGGGCATAATTGAGTCCACTGATCTTATGACCTTAGGCAATTAGATTAACCTTTTACTTGATTAAATTTATTCCCCGGATAACATTCTAGTGAACCCGATCCCTGGACCTTTAATCTTATTGAATTCGCCTCTTACTTTATTGCAATTAGTTATAGCTAATCAAACCATCAAAACCCCAGAACTGTTACCCTTAAAGACATACTTAGTTACTAGCAAATAGAGTACCGCCTCCATGTGCATTCAATACCCTACTTACGTTGACTATTAGTTAGCATTGGATTGGGTTTACTTTGATTTAGGTAACACGACTTTACCCTCATCAGTCATGTATCCAGTAGCACCTTTCTGTTTTCATATCATGTGAATAGTTTCTTGGAAGACGACTATATTATCAGTTATTTGTCTCCCGGGTAAAACCCACTTTGTGTTTTCGAAATAAGGTGGGGGAGGACCTTCTTTATCCTAAACGCAAGGACTTTAATAACGATTTTAGAAGCGACATTGCATAAGCAAATAGGTCGGAACTGCGAGATACTTTCTGGGCCAACGACCTTTGGTATAACAACAAGGTTTGTGTCATTGATACCATCCGGGAGACCTTTCCCTTGTAATGCTTTGATGGCCATAGAGCATACATTCTATTTAACAATCTCCCAATTTTTTTGATATATAAGGGCTTGGAAGCCGTCCGAGTCTTGAGCTTTCAACGGACCCAAATGTTTGATGGCGTTTTCAATTTCGGCCAGGGTATAGTATTTTGTGAGCCCATCCCAATTTGTATTACTAAACTCTTGAAATATGTAGTAAGGAACATTTGTAGTTTCATCATAGTTCAAGTCATCTATATAGAGATTTTTATAATAGTCAAGCAGTAGTCTTTTAACCTCCTACGGGTGTTCAATCCAATCGCCATGGTCATTTTGTAAGGAGGTTTTTATAAATTTCCATCTACGTAATAGGGTACTAACATGTAAAAAGGAGGTATTCCGATCTCCGTCTCTAATAAATTCTACTCTTGATTTTTGGTACCAAAATATTTCTTTCAAAGTTAGAACTTCATCTAACTCCCTTCGTAATTTTCCTTTGACATTAATGAGTCCTCTATCTTTTTTTGCCGAGAGAGCGTTTTGACAACCTTCGATATAACCAAGGAGTTGTCGTTTTTTCTTTAAAATATTTCCAAAAACTTCCTCATTCCAAGTTTGTAGTTTACTGGACAAGTTGAATAATAGGGAAACCAGATTATTACCTTCGGTCCAATCATTTGAGACGAATTTAGAGAAATGCTCGTGAGTTAGCCAGGCTACAAGGAACCTAAACGGCTTTTCTAAAGCCCTCTAAGGAGCGAATCTATTAGGGGAGATGAGCATCGGGTAATGGTCTGACTAGAAGGCTGGAAGATGTTTCACACTTGCATCGGTGTATAGAGTGTTCCATTCGCTTGAACATAGGTCTCTGTCGAGACATGCACTCTGTCAGGTTTCTACCGAATTTTCTCTTGCCCATGTAAGAGCCGGTCCGGAAAATTCAAGTTCAATAAGTTCACATTTTTCAATCCCGTTATTAAAATAAAATCGCATCTTCGTGACATATTATGATCTCCGCCATGTCTTTCTGCTAGAGATCCGGGATCCTTAAAATCACTAGCGAGTAGCCAGGGGTGTTTATTTGTTCGTGTATAACGTTCTAGTTCGACCCAAAGTTCCTTGCGCTTGGTTGGGTCAGGGCTAGCATATACTGTTGGAGCCAGTGTCCTCCACAGTTAGTGCAATAACATAAATAAATCTCTGTAGGTTCACAGGGTATACTTTGTATTGTAATCAGTTGATTAACGTTTATCGATAACGGTTGGCTTGCTAGATAAGTTTGACGTTATCGTCATACAGATGGCGGTGATCAACTGGTCCCTAAAAGTCACACCTAAAGGATGTGATTGAGAGATGTGATTATTTGAGAAAATAATCATATTGATGCCTTATTAAATGACTAAAAGGTTAGTCGGTGTTTTTGACTAAAAGGTTAGTCAATGTGATGATGATATAATTATTTAATAATGATTAAATAAATTTAGCTGAGACGAATTAACTGTAATTCGTAAATTGAATATAAAATGTTATATTTAATTGTTGTATATAATGTAAGCTAATTAAACATAAACCGTTATGATTAATTGGAAAATTATAAATATACGGATATTTATAATTAATGATATATTATAATGTCGGTCTTTGACTAATGACGATTATAATGTATTACATTATACTAGAAGCTAAAATGACCGGAAAAAGTGTCCAGATACACTCAGGTTTTTCCGGTCAATGGGTAGTTATTTGAGGAGACTAAATCTCCTCAATATTAAACTACTTGTGCCGTGAGAACAAGAATAAAAAGAAGGAAAAATTTCTAACCTAATTTTCTACTCTCTCAACTTGTGCCTCCATCACACAAAACACAAAAACAATAAAAAGTTAACTGTAACTTTTAATTCTTTTCTAGCAATTACAAGGGCATATCTCAATCAGTCTTGGGTGTTACGATTAGGAGTCTATCTGTGTTGATATCTGTTCTTAGGCCGAATTTTGCTAGGACCAAAGGTTCAATTCGTTTTCTCTTTATTTTATATCGTTTTCATATTTATGACTTGCTTTCATATTATATAATTTTGTTATAATCCTAAATTTTAAGGGGATGTAAACAGTTATTTCCCACAAGTGGTATCAGAGCATTTGGCTACAAAATTATATTATATGTTTTTTTTCATTTTTATGAAATATAAATTTGAGAAAAGAAAAAAAAAAATTTGTTTTACCGAAAAAAAAAACTCACGGCTGTTTTTTTTTAGTTGAAGCCGTGTGATTTTTTTTAGGGTTTTGTTTTTTCCATTGTTGATTTATTGATATTGTTATTTTAATAGGTTAAAATTCAATATAATAAATTTGTGATTGTTTTAATTTGATAAGGATTGAATTAAAATAAGATGGAATTGTTTTGATTTTGATGTTGCTATTTTTTTCGGATTCATTGTTTTAATTGATGATTTTTGAACAATGATTCAATTTTAATGATGTTCAAAGCGATTGTGATTAAATGAATATAACGATAATCGATTTAATCATGATTTAGATGTTCATTTTAAAAGGTTAAATTGAATAATCTAGTTTGAATCAATATTTAATAACGATTAGATATTGAATTTTGTACCGATCTAGCAATATATGCAACACCGAAAATTTTTTTTGCAGTACATGCTGCCCGTTTACTGTACTGCTACTGTTAAAAAAAAAAAAAAAAAATTCTGTTTTTTTTGTATTTATTTAACTGTTTTTCCGGTTTTTGGTTTAAACCGTTAGAAAGAAAGAAAAAAAAAAATTTGGTACTGTTCACGATGAACAGTGATAAGTGTAGAAAAAAAAAAAAATTTTGTTTTTTTTTTTTGACATTATAAAGATAATGTTTGTTTGTTTGTTATTGTGAAAAGGTTCACAATAATGATACCCGATTATTTTAAAAAGGTTTAAAATAAAAAAAAAATGGATTATGGAAGATTAAAATTATCGTGGGCAATTAAGGAATTGTCACATAATTTTGATCGGTTTGAATGGTGGTTTGGATAATTAATCAACATAATTAATGAATTATGTTTTGTAGTATTAATTTATATAGTTGATGCATATTTTTTTTTTGATTGAATGAATGAATGGTTTATTTTACGTATTTTGCAATTGGTTGAAAAATGTAATACCTAGTGTGGCTTTAGTTAATCATGTTTTCGTAATGATGAAAACATGGTTTGGTTGTAATTTTGAGATCTCGAATCTCCTTTTATTTTTCTTTTAATTATGTTTTGGAATTAGAATGTAAATAGGTTTATTTTGTAATTTTTAAATGTAATTTTAAGAAGACTAGAGACAGAGATCGGATGCTCACTCCCGCTACATGGACCAAGATGAGACAAAGTCAAGCTTCTCGGATCCATAAGGATGGATTCCAAACTTGTATTTACTGTTCATTTTGGTAGATAGGCCACACTAGGACCGTTGTAATAGTTTACGTATTTTTCCGTTCTTTTGTTTTTCATTCACATGTTAAATAACTGCATCATATTCCGCCTAAACCAAACCACCTAAAATGCATGAAAAATGTTTCATATAGTTTGAATTTTCATCATAGACATACAGATGTCACTCGTTCATAGGGCCATCACCTTAGTCTAAATCATTCACGAAATGCTAGAATTTGTTCACTTAAAATGAATTAAATTTAAGATGATGGGATCTTCCTCTAAAATGAAATTTGAGATTAGTCTTTATAGGAAAAACTTCTATGAACCCCTTCTTCGTCGGAAGTCATAATATGACCCCTTCTACGTTGGGTAAGTAGTGAGTGTTGACCTATTTTACCTCAACATTGTAGTCCGAGTAATATCTCGGGATTATAATGGACTATAAGATAGAATTTACAGTAATTTATCGACCGAGAATTCTAAAGGTAGAATTAGCCAAGAGGTTGGCTTATCAATTTACAGAAATTGAGTCTTGGGATCATTTATATAATTCTTGAGGGAGGTCAATTGTATAAATGCTTGAGTCATCGCATTAAACATATTTTGCATTAAGACTTAATTTTAAAACGATGAAACTTATCATAATTTTTTTCTTCTTTTCACAGTTTCTTGAATACGTTATATACAAATATAACTGCTTAAAATAACAATGGTTGGACGTACAGACGACCCAATGCCAAGTGCTACACTCGCTCGCGAGTCCTGGCTAAAGATCTTTATGGACAACATGAATCAGTCCACGCGACTGAAGAATGATGGGTCCAACTTTGCGGACTGGGAGGCGGCATTACGGAATGCTGCCATTGCTGACGGTAAGCTCAAGTACTTGACTGAGCCACTACCGCCCAACCCAGGCCCCAATGACTGAGCCACTACCGACTAACCCAGGCCCCAATGCAGGAGCCAATGAATCATTTGCTTATAGTGATTTCGTTATGGAGGCGGGTGCGTTAAAGAACGTACTCATCTTTGCAATGGAATCCAATTTGCAGAGGCGATTCATAGCCCAGGGTGCAAACAAGATTTTCACCACACTCTCTAACGAGTTCTCGAAAGCTCCGAGGATCGTTAGCTATGAGTACACCTGTCGCTTCTTGAAGCGAAACTCCGAAGGGCCAAAGCGGGTAGCCCCACATTCTTGCTATGATCGAGAAATGTCGAGAAGCGGAGGTCGTGTGTAAAATTGATGAAATGAAAGATCATATGATGTGTGCTCCCATTAACTTCATGATGGTTTTGCCCTTTCAGGGCAAATTACTATAGAATGATATGAGAAGTCTTCATCAGCTCCACTCACTTCTCGTACAGACGAGAGTCATCTGAAATTGAGTGGGAGCGTGAAACAGGACGTTCTCATGATTAACAACAAGGGTAGGGGTAAGGGCAAGGCTCAAGCTGACCTAGCTGTAGGGAAGCAAAAGTTCAAAAAGCCAGGAAAAGTCAAGAGTGGGCCTGGTGAGACTAGCGGTAGCTCACAAGGCAAGACAAAGAGCAAAGAGCACGTGGAGTGCCACCATTGCCACAAGTCTGGGCATTGGAGGCGGAACTGCCCCGTGTAATGCTGAAGACGTAAAATCAGGCCGCGTCATTCCTGTGGTACGTCATCTTTTATTCATATGATTGAGGATTCACCATGGGCAAGTTTCGGAACTTGGGGTACTAGCTACTGTGTTGTGGTTCTCATCTGTGTAATCCTGAAGGGCCTAGGAGCATCACAAACCTCTCGCAAGGGTGATGGGGACTGCGGGGT